>JAGGCT020001931.1:0-25000 GCA_017654935.2 Phymorhynchus buccinoides
TGTGTTCACAGCTGGTCTGGTTCAGCACACTGTTGTACATGATGGGTAGATCATAACCCGAGTCCCCTGTTTAGGCTTGGTCTTCTCTGTCTAATTTCTATTGCCTCTTTGACTTTCCTTTTTGTGAATTGTGGTTCAGTAGACAAAATGTTAGCATGCAAACTGTTAGTATGGTGGATTATACTGCTCAAATGTTCATAATATAATTAGTTAATAAAATGTCCCCAGTATGTTTTCTGTCCTTTCCTTTTCCTTTTAGTTTTGATTGACTCTGAGAATGAGCTACGCTTAACATGAACACACCAGTCAGAAAGTGCATTGACTCAAATGGCCTTAGATGTTGACGGGGCTATAATTTTAATCTTAATTTTAACCGTAAAATGCGAACTGTAAGCTGCTGCTTTTCCCTTAAAGGGACACCCTGACGGATGAGTTTTTGCAAGAAACACGTCGAGATCACCAGAAAGACAGCCTTTTTGAAGGATCGGGACACTCACTTTGCTCCGGTTTCCTAGAAATCAAAACGGCGATTCCTCCTTGGCTGAGTTGCCGGAGAGAGAAGCCATTTTTTGGACAGGGTGGGTGGAGGCCACTCAAGGGGTTGAAGCTTTTTCTTCATTGGAGTGCAGTAAAAAATTAAAATGGAGCCATTTCCTTTGTTGTGAGCAAAACTCTTTTTGGTAAACTAAATAAAAAGGCTTGTATTGTAGAAATTTTGTGATTTGGTCTAAGCAACCAAGGCAGCCATTAGAAAAGAGAAGGCACATGTCTTCTCTTTCACTGAAAGAATCTGATTTTCAGCACCTCCGCCAAGGAAGAATCGCCAATTTGACGGTTTGATTTCTAGGAAACTAGGTTTTTTTCCCCCCCCGACATATTTTGACAGTTTTGACTGTTGTGAAACCCAATAAAAGGGAAATAACTCGCTGTTCCTATTAATCCTGAGACCTTCCCCATGTAGTTGCTTCCCTTAGACTGTCTCCAGTGTGTCCTATTTTTTTCGTTCTTTATTTCTTTAAATTGAACTACTCATCATCCTCGAATTTGCTTCATTCAATATGGCGGCGACTATGTAGCTCACTTTATTCAAAAATTAAATAAACAAATGTTTATGTTTAGAGTTTATATTATGCGTTTTACAATCCTTTTTTATTTATATAGTAAACCAATCTATCAAAACTTTTTTCTTTCTTTATTGAACATTTTTTTCATAATTTTACACATTTTCTTGAAGAAACACACACGCACATGTAATAGAAACATTTTTGTATCAAAACTTGAGTGGCTTTGTGATACTATAGATCAAGATCATAACAAAGTGGTCAGCCCGTGGAGTTGGAAGTTTTTGTTTTCCTGACGAAGCGCATTTTGTCAGATTATTTACATCGTGAAATATACGCGGCTCACTAGTTCGAAGTAAGAAGTCTCCAAATATACTGATTTATCTTTCACTCGGTACTCGTTGCATGCTTGTACGAGGTGCATTTGATTTTTTAGCGATTTTTTAGAAAATGATAAAAAATAATGCGATCTGAGGAAGAAACTACGTCATTTTGTATGTGCAGGCATCAGAATACTCCAGAGTCCAATCCGCGGACGAACAACACTCGCCATGACTCGGAGTCGACATCGAGTCGGACTCCACAAAACTCTAGTCCGTAGTCGGCATCATTGCGATCATTCACTACCCGATTTCTCGCGGAAAAGTTCAAAGTTCTCACATCATCGTAGTCTCCCGCAATCATATCCTCCAAATCGACTCATTTAAAACCCAAATCACAATCACTCTCATCAAAACAATGAAACAGTGAAAGTAAGTCTACAGAGCTCTAAACTCGGAAGAAAAAACAAACAAGGCCGCGATTTTTCGTTTCCAAAGGCGCAGTATGAAAACAAACCGTTTAAGAATACCATTTGAGAATAAGATTGCGCTGCCTCATGAAGTACAAACCGCGGCCGGCAGTGCCAAAACCATGTGGATCTGTGGATCCGCGGGCCGTTCTGATGCCTGTATGTGACTCAATCAAGTTAAAGGACACTACCTTCTTGGCGTGGCGTGAAGACCAGGGAGCTTCTCCCCACCATGCTGTCGTCCACGGTGACAGGGATCAGGCCGCTGGGCCCCTTCACCTCCGACGTCAGCTTGCCTGAACAACACATCGATTTTTTTATACTGAAATTGCCTCGTCAGTGATGATGTTTATTCACTGCGGCTGGTAATTAATTCATTCGCATCGCAACGATTTTGAATTATTAAAAAAAAAAAATCTCACAAATCACTCCAGCCATACACACAAACAAAACAGACATAAACAAATGGAGAAATGAAAGATTCCCCCCATGGGGATACCGGGGGGTCTTTTGTATATAGTTCCCCCACCTTCTGGAAGTTCTGTGCTTGTAACTTCCTCTAATCTGTCACTCTCTTTGACTCTGCCTTTTCCCTTTGCTTACTGTCAGCTATCTTTCTGCCTTACCGATTCATTCTCCTGCCTTTTTTCACGAAACAATTTCAAAAAGATTTTCTCCAGCCGAAGTCGGACTTGCTGGGCCTAACTATTTCTTAGGTGCATAACAGCAGCATGATGCATCCGCGCTCATAATTGACAGGAAACTGTCCGAGCGATCGAAGAAGAAGAAGAAGAAGAAAGAAGATTACGGGTTTTTACTTCAGGTTTAGACATAGGAAAGTGGTAGATCAGACTTTATTATATATAGACTTTATATAGAAAAACTCTCTACATCGATTGGTTCCCCACAACAAACCACTATAAAAGCAAAGTCAGAGGCAAAATTGTGGTCTAAGGGAGCGACGCGAGATTCGAAGTGACCAAGGTATGATGTGCACACATATTTACTTCCCTTGAAGCAAATGCATCAAATTGACAGCTATCTATTAATTCCGGACATATATGTCTGGAACGACTTGAATGAGTTAATGGTGGTGGTGGGGACAGTGGCTATTGTCAATGTCATTATGGGTATTGTGCTTGCTTTTGCTATTATGTTTTTGCTGTTATCATTTCTATTATCTTAATTTACTATCAGGGCTCCCAGGGACCCCCATTTGGGGGTCTAATTGAAGCACTAAAATTCTAAAGGACCCTCTAAAAGAATGTGCAGGGGGTCCCAGGGATGCACTAGAAAAATTCTTGTTAGCATTTGCAATGCCACTGGGACCCTCTATCCCGTCTCTAGGACCCTCTATACTGTAAGTGAAGGAGTCCCTGGGACCCCTTGTTTTGCGGGGTGATTGGGAGCCCTGCTAGACTATCATTGTTGTTATTGTTACTTAATTACTATCATTGATAAGGCTGCTGTTGTCATCATTGTCATCATCATTATCATCATCATCATCATCGATGTTCTTGCTACCATCATCATCATAGTCACTATTATTATTATTGCTGTTGTTGTTGTTGTTGTTGCTGTTGTCCTTGTGACCATTGAGTGCTGTTGATGTTTCTGAGTGTTGTCGTTATCGTTGAATCCAAAATCATCACTATATTCTATACGTGTATGTGTTTCACTGCATTTATAAAATGGAGAAAACAAAGAAATTGCCTGATCAGCAACCAATAAAATACCATCATCATTCATTATCGTTCATTAATCCCCCGCTTAACTTAACTATGTATAGCATGAAAACATTTTCATGTAGCCTCGGTGTTCTAGCCCATGTCAATTGATCTGACACAGACTTAATGTCTGTATGTGTGTGTGTGTGTGTGTGCGTGTGTGTGTGTGGGGGGGGGGGGGGGGAGGGGGAGGAGGGGGGGGGGGAGGGAGGGCGAGAGAGATTAATACATGTATTTTGTATGAACAGTCTCTTATTTTTAATGTTTATATTCATTGATACTTGTCTTCATGTTGATTATTCTTGGCTTGTCTTTAATGTGTATGTTTATCTGTATGTTAGTGTTTAGGCCTTTGTTCAGCGCTTTGAGCAAAGGGAGTTAAGCGCTCTATAAATAACCAGTATTATTATTATTATTATTAAAGCCAAGGTGGCTACAGTCTGCAATAAACGCAAGAATCATCATTTGTACCTGGTCCGGCCTCTGAGGTGTCAAAGGGGATTGTCTTCTCCTCGTTGACCACCAGGTGGATCCTCTCCTTGCTGTCCATGTAGTGCTGCCACCCACCCACCACCTGCACCTTGCGCGCACACGTCACCTTCGGGTGGAACGGGGATCCTGGGGTGAACAAAAAAAACAACCCTGTTTAAGTCCATTAAAAAATTGGGGGCGACAAAAATTCGCCCCATTATTTTTTCCGCCCCGATTGATTTGTGTTTAGACTAGTGTGACAGCCCCCATTTGCTATGCTTTGTACACACACACACACACACACACACACGCACGCACACACAACAACACCCACCCACCACCTGCACCTTGCGCGCACACGTCACCTTCGGGTGGAACAGGGATCCTGGGGTGAACAAAAAACCCCACCCTGTTTAAGTCCATTAAAAAATTGGGGGGCGACAAAAATTCGCCCCATTATTTTTTCCGCCCCAATTGATTGCGTTTAGACTAACGTGACAGCCCCCATTTGCTATGCTTTGTACACACACACACAGGACCTGTACACACACGAACAACAACATAACACAAACACAACAAAAAACACACACACACACAGAGAACACTGACCAGCCAGTTCCTTGTTGTTCCATTTGACCAGGATGTCAAACAGTCCCACCTCCACAGGGACATAGGTCACCATGCATTGACCATCAGGCTGCACCTCCAGACTGCACTTGGCAATGGAGTTAGGACCTGCACAGACACAATCATAATCAAATTACATTAAAACCGGGTTCACATTAGACGCGTAAGTTCCGTATGGAGTCTTATAAAGGGGGTCTTATTGGCCACTGCAGCCACCACTGTTTGCAAGAGTGAATACCCTTGGTGGGTGGGGGGAAGATGGTTGAGTACTGACAAAACAAAGGTATAACTCTCGCCAATAACCCTAGTTGCAGTGGCCAATAAGGGAGGTTCCACTGTACAAAAACGCCCCGGAAAACCCCCCAACAAACCAAATGGATACTGACCATCGACTTGAACGAGGGGTTCCCTTGAGGCCACAGAGTGGCTGCCTTTTGCAAGAGTGAATGCCCTTTTGGATACTGACCAACAAGGGCTTAACTCTTGTCATCAAGGGCGTTAATAATCCTAGCCAATAAGGGCGGTTCCACTGTACAAAAACAACCCGGAAAACCCCCCAAACCCCAAGGGATTATACTGACCGTCGACTTGAACGAAGGGTTCCTTTGAGCCACCGAGTGGCTGCCTTTTCCAAGAGTGAATACCCTATAGGATACTGATCAACAAGGGATTAACTCTTGCCGTCAAGGGCGTTAATAACCCTAGCCAATAAGGGAGGTTCCACTCTACAAAAACGACCCGGAAACCCCCCCCCCAAAAAAAAACCCAAGGGATACTGACCGTCGAGTTGAACGAAGGGCTCCCCCGTGAGGCCGCGGGCGCCTTTTGAAAAAGGAATGGCCCTTTTGATACTGACCAACAAGGGTGTCAACAGACCTGTTTACCCCCTAGGCAAGGAGTAGTCTGGATAGCTGAAATGAGTAGATCTCCTGCAAAATGTGTAGTTTTATTCATTCCTCATCAAGCAATGTTCACGAGACAAACGTTAACAATTATTTTCAATTATGAAGTCCAAATTGAGCTGAATACAACTCGAGAACAACAACAAGTAAAAGGTTTTGCCGTCAAGGGCGTTTTAACACCCTAGTTGCGCGCTAGGGAAGTTCCACTGTGCAAAAACGCCCCAGAACCCCCCCCCCCTCCCGCAACAACAAACCAAGGGATACTGACCGTCAACCTGAACGAAGGGTTCCCTTGAGCCACCGAGTGGCTGCCTTTTCCAAGAGTGAATGCCCGGATACTGAATATAGGGATTAACTCTCCGTCAAGGGCTAATAACCCTAGTTGCTGGGCCTCGGAGGTTCTGTACAAAAACGCCCCGTAACCCCCCAAAAAAAACCAAGGGATTATACTGACCGTCAACCTGAACGAAGGGTTCCCTTGAGGCCACTGAGTGGCTGCCTTTTGCAAGAGTGAATTCCCTTTTGGATAATGACCAACAAGGCTTAACTCTTGCCGTCATGGAGGGCGTTAATAACCCTAGTTGCAGTGGCCAATAAGGGACACTCTACAAAAACACAACCGAAAAAGAAAAAAAAAAACAAGGGAACTGACCGTCGACTTGAACGAAGGGCTCCCCCGTCATGCCGCGGGCGTCGATGAAAAAGGTGGCCGCCTTGTCTTCCTCCCCCCGGTGTAGACCATCCCCGTAGGCAGGGGGGAGAACTCCCTCCCCGATCTCCTGCGTAAAGGGACTTCCTGTCGAGCAAAACGAGACAAAAGTTAACAAATCACGAACGAAGAGCTGAAGTGAGAACAACAACAAATAATTCTGGTCTTGTGTCACGCAACAATGATCGCGCTAGGAAGTTTGAAAACCGAGGAGACTCAGCAGCAGTGCAGTGTCTCCTCGGTTGGTTGCCTCCTGCGGCCTAATATAGATTCGCTCCCCTTGCACTGCTGGTCTCGGATTCTGCGACCTGAACAAGCCCGGGGTGTAGCTGTGAAACCAGATTCCCATGAGCAGCGAGCAACCCCACTGTCCCCCCAGAAGATGGGACCAAAAAAACCGGAAAAAAAATGAATTTCGAAAACCAGTCCCATCAGCGACAACCCCTCACTCCCCCCCCAAAAAAACACCCTAAAAACCGGTGTCAAAACCAGTCCCAGGGAAACCAAAACCACTGAAAGCCACACTATCAAAGCCCCTGTTAAACGATTTATCAGTCCTAGCAAAAATGTATCAGTCCCTGGGACTGACAGGTCAATTCTTTTCTCTCTCAGTATTGTGAAATTGAACAAAGGGGAAAAACTCTCTTTCTAATTAACTCCCCTCCACCAAAGTTGATTACGATAGCAACCATCCAGCAATGCGTGGATCAAACAAGGTGAGACAAACAAAGCATCGTACCGTAATTTACGGCCTATTAGGCGCAACTTTTTTTTTTACTGAACTTTGACCCCTGCGCCCAATCCGGTGCATGCGCCCTTTCTATACTCTAAACAGAAAAAAGTAAGGGGGTCGAGAGTTGAAATGAACAACTCACCATGCAACCGAAGCACTCATGGCGATGTTTGTGTCGGACACTGAAGAGTGATTTTTCAGGATTCTCTGTGGCAGAGGAGGACTAAATAAAGTGAGTTGCAGCCGATCGATGGACTTTGTGCTCCATGTTTTTCACACCCCGTTTCTTGTTTGTGAAGATTTCCATTGTGTTTTTGTTTGTTAGGCTTCCACTTCCGACACCCTTCCACGCCCTGTAATGACGTTACTTTCGCTGATCGTTTCGCTCTTCCTTTTTTGTGTGTGTGTGGTTTCTTTGCGCCTTATCGGGTGTATGCGCCCTATTTTTGTTCAAATTACGATTTATTTTAAAAAGCAGGGGGTGCGCCTTATGCGCTGTGTCGCCTTATGGGCCGTAAATTACGGTAATCAACTTTGGTGGAGGGGAGTTAATTAGAGAGAGTTTTTCCCCTTTGTTCAATTTCGTTATCTCCTCTCTCGGCCTCACTATTTCATTCTCTCAGTATTGTGGTTTTGAAATCAGTAATTTACTCATAATTACCATATTGTACTGACTACAAGGCGCACCTGATCATAAGGCGCACTCCCCAAATTGGACTCAAAATTCAGATTTTGTTTCTCTATTTCCTTACTATATTATCAGTCACATTATAAGGTGCTCATTCAGGGGTCTCAGTTTGGGAGAAAAAAAAGTATCGCCTTATAGTCCGTAAAATATGGTACCAGTAAACGCAATCACACACCCACCACACACACACACACATACATACACATACACACACACACATTCACACAGAGTCAAGTCAAGTCAAAATTATTTTTATTGAGGGTTAAAGAATAAGCTGACAAAGCTCTGTGTGTGTGTGTGTGTGTGTGTGTGTGTGTGTGTGTGTGTATGTGTGTGTGTGTGTTGTGTGTGTGTGTGTGTGCGCACGTGTGCGTGTGTGGTGTGTGTGCGTGTATGCACATGTGCGTGCATGTGTGTGTGTGCATATGTGCATGCGTATGTGTGTGTGCATATGTGCATGCGTATGTGTGCTTGTGTGTGTCAAAGTCGTCAACATTTTTATTTTCAGATGGAACATTGAATAAGCAATATTGGTTTGCTTTTTTACATCAAGCCACCTATAACACAGAAAATATAAGAGAAGCAAATGAGAATGCAATACAAAAATGCGTAAATCAGTTCATGCACTCACATGTTAAAGTACTCATGCTCTCTCTCTCTCTTTCTCTCTCCCTCACCCTCTCTCTCTCTCCTCACACATACACACACACACTCGCACACACACTTTTACACGCACACGCACGCATGCTCATGTGTGTGTCTGTAAAAGTGTATGCGTGTGTGTGTGTGTGTGTGTGTGTGTTGTGCACAATGACTCGCACAAAGATACACACCTTCAGACAGGGTGACATACACTTAGAGAGAGCATGAGTACATGAATATGTGAGTGCATGCTCATGTGTGTGTGTGCGTGTGTGCGTGCATCCATGCGTGTGTGCACATAGAAATCTACCTACAAACGACTGCACGCCTACTTCCTCCAAGAAACCTGCCTTCTGACAAACTTCCACGCTGTTTGTAACCTTTCAAGTCTTTCTCTCTCCTGAGTGTTAAGTACACTTCCGTGAGTTGAAGCTAATTCCTCTTTCTTTCTTTAAAAACTGAGAGAGAGAGAGAGAGAGAGAGAGAGAGAGAGAGAGAGAGAGAGAGAGAGAGAGAGAGAGAGAGAGAGAGAGAGAGAGAGAGAGAGAGAGAGAGAGAGAGAGAGAGGAGAGAGTGGGGGGGGGGGGGGGAGAGAGAGAGAGAGAGAGAGAGAGAGAGAGAGATAACACTGAACAACAATGAACAAATTGTTTAATGATTAGGCCTTTGGCCCATATCACTGGAGGTGAGATACAAAAAAGTGACAAGAAAAATTGTAGTTGTCATAAATAAAAATGACATAATACACAAAGACATGAATAACGAAAGAACTCAGATCAACAATAACTAGTTACGTCATTAACGATAACCGTCTTAACTGCAAGGATTTAGAGAGAGAGAGAGAGAGAGAGAGAGAGAGAGAGAGAGAGAGAGAGAGAGAGAGAGAGAGAGAGAGAGAGAGAGAGAGAGAGAGAGAGAGAGAGAGAGAGACAGAGAGAGAGAGAGAGAGAGAGAGAGAGAGAGAGAGAGAGAGAGAGAGAGAGAGAGAGAAAGATGCAAGAATCTTAGTCTAGTACCTCCCAAAAAAGCATTACCTTACAAGATTGCAAAATCTATACTACTGTAATATAATATTCTGTAAAATCTATACTAATACAATAAAATTCATTTAATGTCTGTCAGTGTCTGAGTGTGTGTTTGTTTGTTCGCCCTGCAACTCGAGAACCGATGCACAGAATCGCTTCACATTTTGTGCGGTGGTGTATTATTATTATGCACAGATGGTCCCATACAAATTTTGAACCTCCAGTGCAAATCTCAGCCAAGGAAAGACTCACTTTTCTGTAAGATCATGGTAGTAAAGGATAGTAACTCTTAGGGACTGATGGGGCGGGAGTGGCTTACTTCCCTTGGAATATAAACCTGACTGAATGACACAGAGAGAGAGAGAGAGAGAGAGAGAGAGAGAGAGAGAGGAGAGCGAGAGAGAGAGAGAGAGAGAGAGAGAGAGAGAGAGAGAGAGAGAGAGAGAGAGAGCCGGGAAAAGGGAGAGAGAGAGAGAGAGGAGAGAGAAGAGAGAGAGAGAGAGAGAGAGAGAGAGAGAGAGAGAGAGTGTGTGTGTGTGTGTGTGTGTGTGCGCGTGTGTGCGCGCGTGAAGCGTAAACGAGCAGCTTTGCTAGTAAGGAAATAAAAACTCTTACCCCTATGATGGAAGGAGCTATGCGCCAGTCTGTCCGACGATCCTGAAGCCAGCTGAGCTGAAGAAGTCGACAAAACTTTTTCCAGCGGAGGAGGAGGAGGAAAGCTGGCTCTTCTGTGCTGGTCAGACTCCACTACCGCATTCCACCGTCCACTATTTCTACCCCCACTCCCACGTTGATGCACCACGCAAGAGTCATAACGCTCGCTTCCAAAGTCTGTAGCGTTGATGGTGGTCACAAACTTGGCTGGGGAGTAAGGAGGAGGAGGAGAAGGAGGAGGAGGAGGAGGAAGGGGTGGCATCACGTTAACGCTGGAAGAGAATAAAAGTCCAGGGGAGGTGGAGGAGGGTGGAGCATCAACAGGTATTTTGTTGCCCTTGACAGAGCTTTTGTTGCCATCGACGGAAGTTTCATTGCCGCCCGTTTGCCTCAAGTAGTGAACCGCGGAGGATTTAGCCGAGGCGTAGTCAGAGTAAGGATGGTTGGGAACGGAGAAAGGACGCCGCGTCGTCACCACACCTCTGTCCGTTTCCGCCTGGACCTTTGCCTGTTCCGCCACGCACGGCACAATCACGGGCTGAGCCCCTGTGGATGATTTGGGCCGCGGCCTCACAAACCGGTAGATCTTCTGCACCATGCGCTGCGACAGACTGCGGTACAGCGACCCCTGACCCTTGTCCTTGACCTTGCGGCTGTTCCGGAGGGCCGCGTTCCAGGCGCCCACGTCCTCCTCCCTGGTCTGGCTGAAGTGCTCCACAATGGTGGCCATCATGGGCACCGAGCCCTGCCGCTCCAGGAGGGCAGGAGGAGGAAAGTGGCTGTTGTGGCGGTTCTCCGCAGCGCGGTGATCGAAGGCACGGGTGGCTAGAGACTCCTCGGACCTGGACACGGCGATGCGGGTGATGTGCTGAAAGGGCCCGCCGTCCACAGACTGCGCCTTGGAAATGAGGGCGTGGCGCTGGGAGTGAGAGTGGGGGTGGGGGTGGTGGTTAACCGCGTTGGCGCGCCTCACCTGCTTCCCGAATCCGCTTTCCTGCACTGAAGCGGAAGTCGCTTGTTTCTTGATTCCGCTTTCCTGTAGTGACGCAAAACCGGAAGTAACTTGTTTCCTGAATCCACTTTCCTGGACTGAAGCGGAAGTCGCTCGTTTCCCGAATCCACTTTCCTGGACTGGAGCGGAAGAATCCACGGACGGTGAACTGACGTACTCCTCCTCCGAGCCGAACACCAGGGTGGAAAAGCTGTCGTAGGCCTGGGCCCAGTGTAGGGGAGGGGGGTGGTGGTGGATTCTCTTCACGTTGCTGTGGTTGTGGTGGGAGCTTTGTGCGCTCAGGGCTCTGTTCACGGAAACCACTGCAGGGTCACTACTACTACTACTACCGTGTGTTCTTTCCTCGGACCGCTGTCTGTGCGTCTGACTCACCGTAATTTTCGCCTCACCTTTCAACCGACTGTCACCATGACTGTTCTCTGACTTTTGGTTGACCTTCGCGTGACCTTTCAGTTCTTTACTATTATTATTATCGTGTGATGAAATGTCCTCTGACCTATGTCTGACCTTCGCTTCGCTCGAGCTGACCTTCGCTTCGCCTTTCGACAGTCTGTCACCGTGTGAAGCAGGACTCCTCTCCGATTTCTGGCTGACCTTCATGTGACCTTTCAACGGTGTGTTTTCGGGTGACGCAGATTCCACTCTGTCCTTGGTTGAGCTTGGTACATCTTGCACTTTCACGGACGTGTCATGTCTAGGGACAGGGGCGGACGAGGAAGCGGTTCTCGATCGTGAGATGAAAGCGGGGATGGTGGGGACACCCCCCACCCCCCAGGTCACCTCCAGCACCCCCTCCTTCCCCAGTGGGATCGTGGAGACCCCCCCACCACCACCCTTACCCCCGGACTTCTTCCCACGATGCGCCCCGCCCTCCTCCGACGAAGCTTCGGGGGGCTTCAGGCGGTGGTGGTGGCGGTTCTTGAGGTGGTCCTCCAGGCGGTTCAGCAGCCCCTTGTTGGAGAAGACGCTGAGGTTCTCCGTTGAGCTGGACGTCCTCTTGGTGCCCCGCAGCGTGCCCTTCACCTCGGGGACCACCAGGTGCTCATCAGGGTCCCGGAGGCTGTGGGTGCGGTGGATCTGGTGGCTCATCCTGTGGTCCAGCACCTGCTCCAGCTCCATCACCAGCTCCTTGTACCGCCTGGAGCCCGGGTCCCTCTTGGAGCGACGGAACACCATCGGGAAAGGAAGGCTGCTGCTGGTCGAATCCGCAAACTCTGGAGGTGGTGGGGGGACATACGTGGATTCCTGAAACTCGTAGCTGTTTGACATTGTTGTGAAACGGTTGGTGTCTGGAATCAGGGACGAGCTCTCTGCAGAGTTCGAAGAATTCGTTTGAATGGTTTGTATAATTAAAGGTTTTTCCGTTTCTCCCGTTTCCGCGACAGTTGGGTGAAGGGTGGAGGAATCGGACACAGGGCCGGAGATGTCCGTGTTTGTGCTCTTCTCCGTGGAGAGAACGCGTTCATACGCCTGTCCTGTTGAGGACTTGACCTCGGACAATTGCGTGTTCGACTCAACAGACTCGTTGTTCAGAACGAGAGGAGAAACAGTAGTGTCGACGTTCTTCTCCCCCACTGAAGGCGTTGAGGAGACGGAGGAAGAGGACTGATCTGTGGACGTGACACTGACGTCATCATCACCCGGAGAGATGGACTCACTATTGATTGCTGGCACATTGGCGGTTGAATTGTCAGAAAGTCCGCCCGCTAAATCCGTTTTGTACTCAGTCTTTAAACCCGAAGCAAGCTCAGTCTTTATCCGGCTGCTCCCGTTCTCCGATTCACCACCCTCCGCCTCTACCCGGACCCTTCCGCTCTTGCTCGCTGAAGAGAGTTCGGCCACGGAGGGTTCTTCCTGGTTCTGAGCAGTGACGGTCATCTCCGAAGACCCCGTCATCCTGGAGCAATGATCCACTGCCTCCTCCTCCCGCCCATGGTGTACGGTGCGCACGGAGTCAGCCCTGACCCAGGAGTCTTGCTGGAGGTTGACCCTCACTCCTTCCCCAGCCCCGCCATGGCCGTTGGTCAGGGGGCTGCTGATGTCGTTGACCGCCCGGGCAAAGGTCAGGGACAGGTCAAGGTCGGTGTCTGTGGGGCTGGCCAGGGAGTCGTCTGGGTTCTGCTGGGTGTTGAGGAAGGCCTGCAGCTCGTCGATGATGTTTTCTGCCCTGTCCCGCGCAGAATTCATGATGGCAACGCAATGGTTTTTTCGCCGTCAATGGTGAAAAGTATGCAGTTCCTTGATGATGTTTTCCCCCCTGTCCCTTGCAGAATTCATGATGGCAACGCAATGGTTTTTTCGCCGTTAATGGTGAAAAGTATGCAGTTCGTCGATGTCTTTGCCGTCAATTGGGGAAAGTATGCAATTCGTTGATGATGATTTTCGCCCTGTCCCGCACAGAATTCATGATGGGCAACACAACATTTTTTTCCGTCAATGGTGAAAAGTACAATATCGAAATCCAAAACGGTGCTTAACACACACATTTCTATTCTTTGACGAATTTTGAAGTAATAGTAGCCTAAGTCCATACATTTACAACACAATCTGGTTTATCCTCGAAACGTTGTGAAAGGTCTAGTCCATGCCGCATCGCATGCTTGAAAAGAAAACACAAAGACGATATAATAAAATTAAAAAATCGCAAGCACTTAAAAGTATTCCAAGTAATGCTTGGTCAAGTAGATTAAGACGACTAGGTCTTGCGGTCTCTCAAGTGTCTTTTTTTTTTCTTTTTTTTTTGAGTTGGCACAGCTGTGACGGTTTTGGTAGACTATTACTATTAGTCATACTGGTATTTTAATTTACTAAGTATTGAGTCTTTGTCCAGGAGGTTTTTGAATTTGTTAGTATAAGGTGCAAGTTTTGTCTGAGCAGGAAGTGCGTTCCAGTAGTTAGTCACTCTGTTACTGAAAAAGTGTCTCCTTTGTTCTGACTCAAAGTCAATGAAAAAAAAAAATAAAAAAAAGAAATAAATACATACCTGGGACGGTATTCATGTCAAGATAGCATGAGACTTAGCATGATGCTAACTTAGAAGCTCTTCCAAAAGTCCTATTAAATCCTATAGGACATTGGAAGAGCTTCTAAGTTAGCATCATGCTAAGTCTCATGCTATCTCAACGTGAATACCGTCCCTGGGAAATGTTCAGCCACCTTACTGCATTCTGGCCTTTGTCAGTAAGTAATAAACAGTAATTGAACAAATAAAGGGGGATAACTCTCTTTCTAATTAACTCCCCCTCCACCAAAGTTGATTTACCATACCAATCATCCAGCAATGCGTCACACCAGGATAGCATTGTAATCAACTTTGGTGGAGGGAAGTTAATTAGAAAGAGAGTTCTCCCCCTCTGTTCAAATTTCGTTATCTCTCGTCTCTTGGCCTCACTAGTTCATTCTTTAGTAAAAAGTAAGCTGTCCGAAAATGTCCCAAGTGTGTATATTTTTTTTTTTTCTTTTTCTTTCGACTCTGAAGCAGAACAAAACTGAGCAATGTCGCGTGCAAATTTGCAGCTTGCTACTATGAGAGTGTGTATCAAAACACTATCTGCACGATCTTAGACGGAAAAAGTGCTGTCTCTATAGGGGATTTGAAGAATGAAAATATCACTTTTTCCGTAAAAATATTAACTAATATTTTCTGTCCCGGATAGTACACTTGACACTTGGAGCGCAAGTGATTTAGTTATAGTGCGCGTGCACTACAACTGCACTTGTACAGCTGCAAATTTGCACGAGCTGCAAATTTGTACGCGACAAGCACAAACGAACACACCACAAGTGGGAAAGTGATTTCCGCTCATATTCCAAATAAGATCGCAAGTCAGTCTGCATCCAAACTTCTCTTCGATCTCTTTCAGTGAAGTGTAAAACCTATGGGTGACAAAAAAGAGTTTCTGTCTTAGCTCGATTGATGGTAAAAGTCTAACACAGTTACTTCAAACAAAACAAAAGTGACTTCACATATCACATGAAAGCAACAAAAATGTATCCAAATTTTCCCTTGCCTTTCAAGGCCCTGCCTACATAAACAGTTTTCAACAATAAACAAACAGTTTTAAAACCCTAAAACCGTGTCAGGGCTCCCAGGGACCCCCATTTGGCTATGAAGCACTGAAATTCTAAAGGACCCTCTAAAAGAATGTGCAGGGAGTCCCAGGGATGCACTAGAAAAATTCTTTTTAGCATTCACAATACCACTGGGACCCTCTAGTCCTGCCTCTAGGACCCTCTGTACTCAGTAAGTGAAAGAGTCCCTGGGACCCCTTGTTTTGCGGGACGATTGGGAGCCCTGCGTGTAAAAATATGAAGTCTTATCTCTTCTCTGTATGTGTTCAGTTTGAATAAAGAGAGTTTAACCCTTTCATCGCCAACCTTTTTTCAGCCAACCCCCCCCCCCCCCCCCCCCCCCCCCGATTAAACTTAATTGGGTTGAGAACAAAAAAATCTGCAATATTGAGAATTCCTTTGTGACATGTACAACTGTATAACATTAGGCCTATCCTTACCTCCCAGAATTAAGAAAATAGGGTCTTCGGATAACAGTCCCTGATTTGATGCCTTTTAGTGACATGGGTGTTAAACCATTGTGGTGCATTAATGCGACATTGGCGGTGAAAGGGTTAAGCATTGAGCGAAGTTCGGAAAAGAAGGGGAGTGAAGGGGGATTAGGAGGGGAAAAGAAAGGGTCCCAATGTTTGTTGACCTCTGTGTTTACACTTTGTAATCCCAGTTTAAAACACCAGGGCCTGTAGTCATGAGTGAGGCTAAGACAAACTAATCCAGGATGAAAAATGAAAATTAGTCTAAACTACAAATCCAGTCCAGGGGACTTATGCATGGACTAGGTTTAAAAAGGGGGGGTGGGAGTCCTAGATTAAAGCAGTGATCACCGGTCTTGATTAAAGCAGTGATCAGTCTTGAGAATCAGAAGTCCATTTTGTTAAAAATTAGGCCTTGACCAGTAGTCAGAGATATGTCAAAAAAGAAAAACTTCTCGTTGAAATTTAGTCCTAGATTAAAACAGTAGAAATGTGTCAATCAGATAACTGATCTTATTTATTCACTGTTTATCTTTTATGTGTCAATCAGATAACTGATCTTATTTATTCACTGTTTATCTTTGACGTGCCAAATGTGTCAATCAGATAACTGATCTTATTTATTCAGTTTATCTTTGATGTGTCAATCAGATAACTGATCTTATTTATTCACTGTTTATCTTTGACGTGCCAAATGTGTCAATCAGATAACTGATCTTATTTATTCACTGTTTATCTTTGACGTGCCAAATGTGTCAATCAGATAACTGATCTTATTTATTCACTGTTTATCTTTGACGTGCCAAATGTGTCAATCAGATAACTGATCTTATTTATTCACTGTTTATCCTTGACATGTCACTACAAATGTATGTCCATGCTTTTTGGACAATAAATTGGGTGAAACTTTCATACTAACTCAATGTGGCGGTACCATAGGCGATGAGGTTTAACCGAGGCGTGGTTACCGCTACACCTATCTGTATTGCTAAAAAAATCGGGACTTTACTGGAGGTGCACTGCCTCCGGGTATTGCCTCCAGTATTGTTCCCACCATCTTTGTATCTACAAATGTCCCATATGTCTCTGTTCCAGACCGAGAGGACGTAAAACACCATTTTTTTCTTCAATAAATTGGGTGACTTCTAACTTGACTTGTTCGCTTTAAAGTCTTTGATTCTGAGAAGGTAACTCCTATGCATTGTTGTAGCACATACAGAAACAGTACAGAGCTTAAGGCCTTCTCTAACCATCCCTGCGTACTCCTACGACCTCCCTCCTACAATGCACCCCTACGACCTCCCTCCTACAATGCACCCCTACGACCTCCCTCCTACAATGCACCGTGTGTGTTGACAGAAGACAAAGCACAACACTGGGAGAGGAGAGAAAGAGACTCATATGTGACCTGGCAGCACCACGAAAAGGGACATCAAGTGTCTCGAAAAGGGACATCAAGTGTCTCGAAAAGGGACATCAAGTGTCTCGAAAAGGGACATCAAGTGTCTGGAAAAGGGACATCAAGTGTCTCGAAAAGGGACATCAAGTGTCTCGAAAAGGGACATCAAGTGTCAAGATGACCATTCTGAGAAAGCTGCACAGTTGGAAACTTCAGACAATTCCCTTTCTAATGACACAAAAGCCATTATTGTATCGTTTCCTGATGCACAGCTATGAGCCTTTAAAGTTGGTGTGCGAGTGTGCGTGTGCGCATGCATGCGTGCGTGCGTGCGTGCGTGTGTGTGTGTGTGTGTGAGTAAGGAAGTAAGAGAACGTTGTGTGTAAGCATCGTGCTTATTTTACTTTCTAATGATTAATTATTTGTTTGCCTTTAATGTTCTTGTTATCAATGTAAAGCGCACTGAGCTCATGTGAGAAAGAGCGCTATATAAATTCCCATTATTATTATTATTGGTAAGGCGACCGACTGTCAGCCATTTTGAAAAATCACAATCTAAAGTCTGGTCTATCCTAAGAAAATGCACCAACCTGCTAATTTCAATGCACTTTTAAAAAAATATTTAGAGACCATATTAACGATCATCCTTTACGGATATGAAATATAGGATGCTAGAGAGCACGACAACATACACCTATAATAGCTATTTATATATTTATGATAAAGTTATTTATTAAAATAATTGTTAAGCGCCGTGAACTCAAGAGAGAAAGGGCTCTCTATAAATGTTAGTTATTATTATTATTATTACCAGTCGCGAAGCGAGACTGGCATTGTTTTCACTTGGTCCGTCCGTGTTCAAATTTGTCTGTTTGTTTGTCTGTCTGTGACAGCGATAACTCGAGAACGCTTGGATATATCAACATTTACAGGTGGATACTAGGGGTCAAAAGCTCGGACAAGTTCGAATTTGGGCAAAATCGGGTTAGCGGTTAAGGGTTTCGGTTAAGATTAAGGTTAGGGTTAGGGTTAGGGGTGCAAGCGTGTGTCGCGACTGGGTCAGTTTACGCAAGTATTCTAGTTATAACTTTTTTTTTTTTTTGACTTTGCAAACCTGCTGTGAGAAACTAGCCCAGCGACTTAATGTCCCTTTCGAGGTGCTGGGTCACATTTTCCATCTACTGTGGAAAAGGGAGGGAAATCAACCTAGGTTGACACACTACTGCTAACTCCTTTATCCCTGTGCTCCTTCCACCGCGCATGACTTAGGTGCACATTTCTTCTTCTTCTTCGATCGCTCAGACAAGTTTCCTGTCATACGAGCGTATACGTAGATGCGTCATGCTGCCGTGTTGCGCCTAACTAATAAATAGCTAGGCCCAGCATGTCCGTCTTCGGCTGGAGAAAAGCTTTGCGTTTCTTGAAACAAGGCAGGTAGAGAATGGACCGGTAAGGCAGAAAGACAGTAGACGACAGTAAGCAAAGGGGAAAAACCAGAGTCAAAGAGAGTAATAGGTTAGAGGAAGCTTAACAAGCAAAGTGGCATCTGCGTTGTATAGAACCAGAACTAGAACTCAAACTGCTTCTCCCCCCCCCCCCCCCCCCTTTTCAGACATAGATGTCGTTACATAGGCACATGTTGATCTAATCCTCAAACACACAAAACTTCTGAAAGTTCCAAAAACAAATCTAAAATCATTTGGTGACCGCAGTTTCAGTTTCAGTGCCCCTGCTGTTTGGAATTCCCTCCCAGTCGATCTCTTCACAAGGCCTCTTAAACGATGTTGAACTTTTGTTTTGGTTTTTATTGACTGACATTCTTTTCTAAACTCAGTTACTTTGTGATACACGTGAGCGTGCACATAAATATGTCTTGAGTGACACAAGTGACATATTTTCACGCCAAAAAAAAAGAAAAGAAAAGAAAAAAGAACAAAATCGTGTGAGTTTTAGTCACAAACTATGTGATTTCTCTGAGAAAAGTGGCTTTAATAAGCGGCGGGGTGGTTTTATTAAGCGGCTTTTTTAAATACATAACATATAGTGAAAAATCCGGACCGTAAGAAATCGGCTTTAATAACCGGCTGGCTCTATTAACCGCGGTTTTATAAAGCGGCGACCACTGTATAATTAGATAGTCCATTGACATATTATTGAACTTATTACGAAAACTAATAACTTGCATAAATAAAAGACTGCTGAAATATAAAAAGCAAAACCCCCTTTTTATATTTCTGCAGTCATTGTTTGATACAAGTTATTACTTTTTGTAATAAATCTTAATAATACGTCAATGGACTAGTCCGTTTTGACTCCAAGTCATCGAAAATGCACTGTTGCTTTTCTTTTCTTTGTTTCCACTAAACACATGCAATGTGCTGGACTGACAGGAGAGGGAGTTAGGGAGGGGTGGGGGGGGGGGGGGGGATAGTGTAGCAAGTTGTGTCTATCAGCAAAAACGGACATTGAGGAAAAGGGGGGGGGGGGGGGATTCTTAATTCTCTGAAGACCCTCTGTTGTCCGGCTCACCATTGAGTTTCTTTCCACAGTAGTATCCTGGGTGGGTAAAGCGAAACTTGTAGCGCTAATAATAGCACAACCAACCATTCAACGTGGTACAAAAGGGACCCCCACCCCCTTCTTTTCTGTCCCTTTACTTACATATAGTACATATCTATATTGTTTAAAAACTCGGGACTTTACTGGTGTTGCACTGCCTCCGGGCATTGCAGCCAGTATTGTTCCCACCATCTTTGTATTTACAAATGTCCCATATGTGTCTATGACCGAGAGGACGTAAAACACCATTTTTCATTCATTCATTCTTTTCTGTCCCATATGGTTCTTTGTAACCGAGAGGACGTAAAACATAAACTTAGACTTCCCAATAAACACACAGGCTTTAAAGGCTGGGTTCACACTAGACACGTAAGTTCCGTACGGAAAACCCTAAATAAGTGGATGAAAGGATAAAAGTTTACGCATATTAGGGGAATTTCTGACACATGCGCAATCTTTTCCCTTCTTTGTTTCGCTTATTTATGGATTGCGCACGAGTTTCCGCATGGAATATCCGCTTATGTGTGTACACGGCCTAATTGTTGCAGGAACAATTCTCTCACTGTTACACGTACATGGACTGAAAACCTTTTGAGGAACTGTTGTGATGGGAATTTGCTCGCACTTACAAACAAACACGTGCACCATGATCAGTTAAACGCCTTGCATAAGGCTGGCTAAATAAATATGCAGTACTGTACAGGCTACTATCAAGCAGCGAATTCCGAAACAATTGAACTCAAATAGTCACATACACTGTCAGTAGAAACCGCACACACACACAACATAGAGGAGGGTGTGCACTTTTGTGCAGTTGACTATAATATCATACAGTGAGTTCCAAGAAGATCGAAGGCAAATCCTGCAAAAACTGTCAGTGGACAAATTTGCACCGCATACAGATGAAGAACACACATATATTGCGCACGTTATTGCACAGGTGAATATTTTTACAGCAAACTCCAACTGTGTGGGTTGTTTTTCTCTTTCTCTCTCTTCTGCTTCTTTTTCTTTGGTCACCCCCTAAAGTGTGTGCATTTACTTCCATATAAAAAGAAGCTGGCCACCACCACAGAAGAAGAAGAACAACAACACCAATTGAACACAGACACCGGCCTTAACTAAACTTATTCTGTCACCGGACGCCACACACCAAAGCACATAGAGAAGACCAGAGGAAGATCTGTTGTCGTTGTTACAATTATGAACAGGTGACCACTGCACACCACACCTGGACACCTAGGTATAGACCTAAAGGGAAAGGTATCAGGTGAAACACAGCTAAGTGCCAGACTGCTTCTCACCCACCCACATGTAGACAGAGAGAGAGAGAGAGAGAGAGAGAGAGAGAGAGAGAGAGAGAGAGAGAGAGAGAGAGAGAGAGAGAGGGGGATTTAGAGGGGTATTGAGAGAGAGGTGAGGTGGGGGGAGAAATGGGATAGTGAGAGAAAGGGAAAGAGAAATGCAGGCACACACACACACTACACACACTCATCGAGTCACACACACACACACACACACACACACACACACACACACACACACACACATACACAGAGTAAAACAAACACACACACACACATGCAGTGAAACAAACACACACATGCACGCATGGACACGCTCACACACACACACACAAACAGGAATGCAGGGAAACCTATTTTCAACACTGGGAGGATAGCGGACATGCAAAGTGTGTGTGTGTGTGTGTGTGTGTGTGTGTGTGTGTGTGTGTGTGTCTGAGTGTGTGTGTGCGTGTGACTCTGTGAGTGTGTGTGTGACTCTGTGAGTGTGTGTGTGTGTGTGACTGTGAGTGTGTGTGACTGTGTGTGTGTGTGTGTGTGTGTGAGGAAACAGAAAAGGGATGATATAATAAGGGGAGAGACAAGTGGTTGAAGGTGGGTGGAATATTGACAGAGAAAAGGAACGGACAAAGGGATCAGCTAAAAAGTATGGGACAGGGGGTGGGGGTGGGGGTGACAGGCAGGTACAGGTGTATATGGTGGGTGGATATTGGGCAAGGGGAGGGAATGGCTGGAGTAAGGGTTAGGCGGGGGTGGGGTGGGGGTGGGGGGGTAGTAAGTGGCTAAAAGCTAGACTGACCAATCGTTAGCGGCATGTTTGCGTAAAGGGGGGGCAAAGAAGCATAGCTTCCGTTCCTTTTTTTTTTTTTTTTTTTTGTTTTTTTTTTTGTTTTTTTTTGTTTGTGTGTGTTTGTGTGTGTGTGTGTGTGTGTGTGTTTGTGTGTGTGTGTGTGTGTGTGTGTGTGTGTGTGTGTGTGTGTGTTTGATTAAAGTGAGAGGGAGTGAGAACATGAGAACTAGTTTGATGATAAGAATAATCTGATTAAGGATTCCGGTGGTTAGAATATGAATTCGATTTGCGGATGATTTTGTTCTGTTTCTAGTTTTTCATATTTCAAAATGTTTCGTTATTAAGTGTTATTGTTATTGAAAATGCCCCCCCCCCCCCCCCCCCCCCCCCCCTATATCATTAAAACTTTATGTAAATGAAATTAATTAGGCCAAAGTATCCTCTCTCTCTGGTTTAAATGTTTTATTTTCAAAATAAAAATCTTACAACAACGACATAACTGAAGCAGCAACAAGCAAACTTATGACGTGCTCTCTCTCTCTCTCCTCTCATCCCTCCCTCTTCTGTGTTTCCTCCCTCTCCTCTCAATCCTCTCTCTTCTCTGTCTCTCGCTCTATCTCTCTCTATCGACCCCCCCCCCCCCCCTTTGGTTTTATTTTTAAAAGAAACATCAACAACAACGACATAACTGAAGCAGCAACAAGCAAAACTTATGACGTGCTCTCTCTCTCTCTCTCTCCTCTCCTCCTCTTTCCCTCTTCTGTGTCTCTCTCTCTCTCTCTGTCTCTCTCTCTCTCTCTCTCTCCCCACCCCCCCCCTTTGTTTTATTTTTAAAAGAAACATCAACAACAACGACGACATAACTGAAGCAGCAACAAGCAAAGCTCTATGACGTGCTCTCTCTCTCTCTCTCTCTCTCTCTCTTCCTCCCTCTCTCTCTCTTTCTCTCCCCTCTCTCTCTCTCTCTCCCTCTCTCTCCTCTCTCTCTCTCTTCCCCTCTCTCTCTCTCTCTCTCTCTCTCTCTCTCTCTCTCCTCTCTCTCCCTCTCTCTCTCTCTCTCTCTCTCTCCTCTCTCTCTCTCAATCTCTCACTAATTGTATGGGCATGGCCTAACAATTAAAAATGTCCCGACTCCCTCTCTCTCTCTCTTCTGTGTCTCCAATGTTCACTTCGAAGCAAGGCAGCCTGTTACCCTCCTTCTCTGTTTGCACACACACTCTCTTCCTTCTCCTTCCTCACCCCCCCCCCCCCCCCACACACACACAAACTCCTCCCTCTCTTTGCTTCTATGTGTATGAGAGAGAAAACGAAAAACGAAACTTTATTTCACCAGGGAAACATGAGATAAGCAATACCTACAATGCTTTTTTTTTTTCCCCACCCAGCCCTGAGGTAAATAGAACATTCAATAACAAACTAACTGCATGTACAAAAGTGAAAATGCAAATGGGTTACACACAAAAAAGAAACGCTTGGGGTAATGACAGGTGAGGTGGGGGGGGGGGGAATAAGGGGGGAGGGAGAGGGAGGGGGTGGAAGAGACGCAAGAGTTTTCAGAGTTTTCCCTCCTCTTCACTGGGGGTGTAACATTTTTTCAGGGGCGGATCGGGGGGGGAGTGGGGGGGGGGGGGGTTACAGGGTTTCCTGGTGGAAGGATTTCTTGGCTGGCTATGTAGCTCCCTTAACCAACGGCGGAACCCCCCCCCCCCCCCCCCCCCACGAATCACCTGATCCGCCCCTGATTTTTTTACCCATTATTGATAGAGTCCCTCGATCCCTCCTCCCCTAACCTTTCAGAGCCGTAAGTGATTGGAGAAATGTTTTTACACAGTCGCTCGAACAATCAGTCTGTTGTTTTAACGTCCCCAGGTATTTAGGAAGCCCAAATTACCCCCCATGGGGATACCAGGGGGAACTCTCTCGCACAAATAGTTCCCCCAACTTCTGTGCTTATAAGGTGCTAAGGCGTAGAGCGGCAGAGAGGCATAGCGCGTTCGCCTCGTGTCGAGTAAACCCGAGTTCGAACCTGGGTACAGGGGATTTTTCCTCTCACTTTACACTAGGCCTTAACGGTCTGAACGTGGAGTCTTTCGGATGAGACGATAAACCCGAGGTCCCGTGTGCCCATGCACATAGCACACGTTAAACCCAGTGGCAACGAAAAAGTTCTCATTTGGTCAAAATTGGACCCGTTTAAGACGCGCTCGTGATTATCGTACCTGAATTTCATACCAACCCCACCACGAAAAAGCATGCATTCAGGCACACAACTTGAAGAGAAGCACCCAATGCAGAATTTTTCTTCTTCTGAAAACAACAAATGCTGAGAGAACCGATGAGACTCTGACAAAGTCAGAGGTACTGGTGTCACGCTCCGCCGACTATGGCACGATTCGATCGAGCGAAGAATCGGGCAGGACTTTTGACCACTTGTTTCTTAATGGTTAGTTGCCTCTATAATGTACAATCTTTTTTCGTTGTTTTTGATCGCTCAGACAGTTTCCTGCCACATGAGCGGAGATGCGTCAAGCTGCCGTTATGCACCTATTTTTTTATTCATTTTTCATGCACCTAACTTCTTCTTCTTCTTCTTCTTCGATCACTCAGTTTCCTGTCAATTACGAGCACGGATGCGTCATGCTGCCATTATGCGCCTAACTAAGAAATAGTTAGGCCCAGCAATTAGTCCGACTTCGGCTGAAGGAAATGTTTTGAAAGTGTTTTGTGAAAAAAGGCAGGAGAATGGACCGGTAAGGCAGAAAGACAGTAGATGACAGTAAGCAAAGGGAAAGGGCAGAGTCAAACAGAGTGACAGATTAGAGGAAGTTACAAGCACAGAACTTCCAGGATGGAAGTTCAGTTTAACGTCGCGTATCGGCTTTCGCCATGTACGACGGGCTGAACAAACCAACCAGGGTATAAACAAAAATGTATGTTCCTGAATCACTGTCTTAGCCAAAAGGCTGAGAAGCGATCAGAATTCCATAAGGAGGGGGAACTTCCAGAAGGTGGGGGAACTGTTTAGACAAAAGACCCCCTGGTATCCCCATGGAGGGATGCACCTAACAAGAAATAGTTACTGTGCTAATCCCAGCATGTCTCATCTACGGCTATGCAGAGAAAATATTTGTGTTTTTAGAAGGCTGGAGAATTGACCAGTAAGGCACAAAGAGAGTAGATGACAATTTTAACTCATTCAATTCGTTCCAGCCATATATGTGCGGAATTAATAGATAGCTGTCAATGTGATGCATTTTCTTCAAGGGAAGTAAATCTGTGTGCACACCATACCTTGGTCACTTATAAACTCGCTTCGCTCCCTTAGACCACATTTTTTCCCTCTGACTTTGCTTTTGTAGTGGT
>JAGGCT020001932.1:0-25000 GCA_017654935.2 Phymorhynchus buccinoides
ACTTATATTCTAAGTTCACACAAGGGGGGGCACACACACACAGAAGAGAGAGAGAGAGAGAGAGAGAGAGAGAGAGAGAGAGAGAGAGAGAGTTTCATTTTTTAAATGAGAATTTCGTGATTCAACAAACAGCCATATACAAATGCACAAACTCAAGAGAGAGAGAGAGAGAGAGAGAGAGAGAGTGTTTCATTTTTTAAATGAGAATTTCATGATTCAACAAACAGCCGTATACAAATGCACAAACTCAAGAGAAGAGAGAGAGAGAGAGAGAGAGAGAGAGAGAGAGAGAGAGAGAGTTTCATTTTTTAAATGAGAATTTCATGATTCAACAAACAGCCATATACAAATGCACAAACACACACAAAACTGCCTTGAGTTCATCGATTTTAATCAAATCACGCATACAGTACCACACGCATATTCAACCTAGCTGAAACTCGGTGAAGGAACTTGATATGACACACCCAAAAGTGTCTAAACAATCTAACCATTTAGATCAATCTCATTCTCACACTCTTCCCCCGAAGACGGAGTGTGGCTGCCCACGTGGCGGGGTAATCAAAAAACGGTCAGACACGTAATGTTCTCATCCATACTTGATGCATTTGTACATAGTGTTCAAGTGCTTTGGCTGTTGGGATGATCCCTGGAGTCTTTTAGCCAGGGTACATCAACAACATTCTCACAAAATCTATTGTCCCCTCTCGTAGCTAAAAAATCACAAATGCCTAATTTCAGCAGATTGTATTGCAGTATTTTCTAACATCATGAAGTTGGCTCTATTCACATTTTACTAAATTACTCATTAGGAAGGATAACAACAGGAAATAAATTATATTTCTTTTTATTTCTCCCTTTACATGCGAATACAGCCTAACATTTATTATCATGGGTGCAACTATACAAAATGAAAAAAACTGAAAGGCCGGGGTCCAGGGGCAATGTCCTACTGCAGCTGAAGCAAAAATTGATGTATGATTTTAGTTTGCTTTTTCCACAATTTATACAAATGCTTATTTAAAAGTGTTTGAAAAATACAGTAGACACACAAAGATCTTGTTTGACCAAAAAAAAAGAAACTTCCTTTTCTGGTAAAATTCAAAAACAGGAAATCCTTGTAGAAGAAGAAAGTGGAGTTTTACGTCCTCTCGACCCGGGAGGGCACATATGGGACATAGGAAATCCTTGTATATACCAGGAAAAGTTGTTGCACCCACGTATTATTGAACAATTTAATCAGAGTTATTCATACTTTTTCAATTAAAGTTCATTAAATAAAGGCATGACAACGTTGAAATTTTGTTTTACATCTTCTCGACCTAAGTCATATGAGACATTACTTTAACCCCTTCAGTGCTGCCTACTACTTGCGCATGCGCCGCCGGCTTGCAGTGCGATTTTTGAACGCAGCGATATCGCTACTTAGCGGCGACGTATACACACGTCGGTGGCAAGTACTGAAGCGCTATAGAGGATGTATATATACGTCGTGGGCAGCGAAAAGGTTAAATTTAGTTGGCATGACAACTAGCAGATACATCCATATATACTGGAGCACACAAGTCAAGTCATGAGACCAAAGTTTGAGATATAAAACTCGGTGAAGAAAATAAATAAAAGAAGCGGAGAGAGAGAAAGACAGAGAGAAAGGGATAGAAAACAGAGCGAAGGCAAAAATTTGAAGTTGGCTTTAAAGACCCACCACGTCACGTGTCAAAATCATGGTTTTCACGTGTTTTCCCTCTTATAGCTGGCAAGAAATCTTAACAAATCTTACAAGCATAAGAGGGAATGTGACACGTGACGTGGGGGGTCTTTAAAAACAAAACACCCAACAACAACAAAACAAAGACCATAAGCACATGTATTTTCTTCTTTGTTCGCTCAGACAGTTTCCTGTCACATGAGCATAGATGCGTCATGCTGCCGCTATGCGCCTAACTAAGAAATAGTTAGGCCCAGCATGTCCGACTTCGGCTGAAGAAATGTTTGTAAGAATTTATAGAAACAAGCGCAAAATCGCAATAGTTTGTGGCATGCGGTCTATTTTTACCACTCCAATCATGAGTTACCTCCCCTGGCTTTTCAATAATTTTAATCTGCACCATTTCGTAACTTTTTATATCTTTTGGAAAACATTTAAAACTATGTATCCTACTTATACTCATCAAAAGAAGCACCGCATACTCGTCGTGTCTGTTGTAGTGTCTGTATTACGTATGTTTATTATTTTGTACGCTTTTTTAAAATACATCATTTTAAAGAGCGGCCAGAAGTGTAGCCTCGATTTGAAGTGCGACAATTTTGTCAAAATGTGCGACAATTTTGGACCGACAGACAGACAGACCGACCGACCGACAAAGTGAGTTATAGGTTTGTGGCTTGAGAATGGACCAGTAAGATAGACTGATAGCAGATGACAGTAAGCAAAGGGAAAAGGCAGAGTCAAAGAGAGTGACAGACTAGAGGAAGTTACAAGCACAGAACTTCCAGAAGGTGGGGGAACTATTTGTACAAAAGACCCCCCGGTATCCCCACGGAGGGGGGTGGGGGTGGGGGTGGGGGTGAGCACATGTATAATTTCAGGACTACATGTATGATCAAGTTTAACAAGCCTCCAACCCATTTACCACTTCCCATTCAAACCCTCCCTATCCCCTGTGCCTCACCCCCCCACCAAACTCTACTCTTCCACAAACAAGCATCCCTGTCTCTGAAGAAACATGGGAAAAAGAGGCATGCTCTCACAAATCACAAAACATTCACACACATTACACACTCTCTCCACACATTTGGCGACATTCACATCTAATCCTGTAAAGGAAAAACAATTACAGAATTTTTAAAACACCGAATCAGATAACAGAAATGTTAAAACAAAAATCTCCATTAACTCACTCGGGACGAATGTGCCGGATCTGGCTCATACAACCATTTAGGACGAATGGCCCGGCTCATAAGAGTTTTTGATTTCTGGCGTGTAACCAGCTTTCCGGTGCGAAGTCATAACCTATTTTCAGTTTGCTTTGACCTTGCCTCTCTTGAAATCAACCAATCATTGCAGACTTTACATTCAGGTTTGGTTGTAGAGGGGGGGTCAAAGATCGGAATGTGAAATTTTCCTTCTTTCTATGTGTTAGCTGTTTTCGTCAATAGGAGACAAACGACGAAGGTAAGGAATCTGATATTTTACGATCGTTTAGTGCATGGTGCTGCTAATCTTTTCTGAAAATATTGATGCCTAACTCTTCATAAGCTGGTTTGGGTGATTATTTTACGAACCTAGTCGAATGCCCAGTCCCCACAGAACAAGGGGAAATAATTCGGCCAGTCCCGAGTGAGTTAACGTAACCAGGCTAGAGAAACCTTTGAAAAGAAACGCACATACTAGCCTAAAGGTCTCGGTAACATGTTAACATTATTCACAGGATATTTCTACTCCCCCAAAGCAACACAGTGTTAGGCCACTCATAATATGACTTACAACTCACTGTGTTGCCACATAATAAATACATATCCCGTGAATAATGTTAACGTGTATCAAGACATTAACACATCTTTTAGGAAAAGTTCATCCTAGCGCAACACCATTTTTCTATTAAAAAAAAGAAAGAAAAAGGGCTCATCTTATTAATGAATGCTACATCTTCTAGGAAATGCTCATTCAAACACTAAACCAAACGTGATGCCGATGAGCGGATTAGCAGAGAATGAGGCTTTATACAGAAATGTGGATATCGCCCCATATCTTTCACTCCCTCTCTTACACACTAATAGCATAGTTTTCCTAGGACTGCTGGTTCCTGAACAATACAGAAATGTGGACATCGCCCCATACCTTTCAGTTTCACTCCCTCTTTTACACACTAATAGTACAGTTTTCCTAGGACTGCTGGTTCATCATCTGAGTGGCCTGTGGGTAAAATTCCCCACCCTGAAGAATACAGAAATGTGGCGTCTGGTTCATCATCTGAGCGGCCTGTGTATGACCCTATCAGGGTAAAATCCCCCACCCCGAAGAAGACATAAACATAGATGTCGCCCCTTTCGTTCCCATTTCTCTTTACAAATAACAGCATTAAACTGTCCAGAGGTTTCCCTAGGACTACTGGATCCTGAAGAATACAGAAATGTGGACATCGCCCCATATCTTTCGCTCCCTCTCTTACACACTAATAGCGTCAATAGAATACAGCTTTCCTAGGACGTCTGGTTCATCATCTGAGCGGCCTGAACCTGGAGGTTGGCCAGGGTGGCCAGCTGTCCCTCCACGGCGCTGAGGTTGCTGTCGCACTGCACCAGCCGCTGCCGCACCTGCTGCCAGTGGTGCTTGCCAAACGTGCGGTGCGTGGTGCGCGTCACCAGCACCTTGCCCGCCATCTGATCCATCGTGGCGTTCACCGCCTTCGTCTTCAGCACTGCACAACATGCAAGGTGGGTGGGAAAATATAAATCAAACATTTATGGATCCGGTTGCAACTCCCCCAAATGAAAAAACCATGAAAGGCAGGGGTCCAGGGGCCGCCCAGGGCCCCGGCGGGGTACAGGGGCAGAGCCACGTTGGACGATTCAGGGGTCTTTGGGAGAAAGCTAGCAAAGAAACAGAACAAACAGAAAGCAAGAAAAATGGAAGGCAGCAGTATCGATACACAGCTCAAAAGATAAAATTAATGTTGAAAATTGGACTGAATTGAATACACAAGATATGAATTTTACTTATGCTGACACACCTAGTTCTAAAGGGCCAGTCACACGTCCACTAAAATCGCACGACTGTACGATGCGATTCGATCACGTGATCTCGATGCGCCAATCACATTTGTTCTTGGAGACCATGTGATCGAATCGTATCGTACAGTGGTGCGATTTTAGTGGACGTGTGGCTGGCCCTTAAAAAGAGTTATCATGCTGACTTTGCTCACATGGCAAATACAGTGGAACCTCCCTATTAAGACCTTCCGAATAAGACCCCCATTAAAATGTGACTCAATTTTTTTTCAGATTTTCCCTTCATATCCGGACTACTAAGTGTCCACCTCCCTATTAAGACCCCTCCCCACTGAGACCTTTTTTGTTTGTTTGCTGAACCCTGGCTAAAAGACTCGATCCAGGGATCATTCCAACAGCGGAAGCACTTGAACGCTATGCAGATCTGCCTACTTGGAATTTTCCCAATCAGTAGCCCAGCCATCAATTTTCAGTAGCATGGCAAATTTTTTCGTAGCATCCACAAACGACGGCAATCAATTTGTTCTCTTCCTGAGCCGAAACGTACTGTTTATGTTTCGCCGATTGAACGTGTTGACGGTCGTCTCTACCGCCATGATTCACAGAGAAGTCTGCATGGCAGAGGTTGCAGTGAGCATGGTTCGCACCATGTCGACTTCTGACGATGCAAGGCCACTCCTCCGTGTAAGCTATTTTGAAAACTTGTGCGTCAGGTCGATGCTTTTTCTTAGAACAAGATGGTGTGCCAGATGATTTTCGTTTTCTGGTTTGGGTTCGTTTTTTTTCGTTTGAAACATCTCCCGAATCGCTACTGCTGCTGGAGTCCGCCATTTTTTTCAGAGAAAGTAATAAGAACGCATGCGCAGTCACTGATAAAAACGGAAGTGACTAGGTTATCGCGCGTGACACGGCGTCTGCTCTTAGAAAGACAAAACCGGAACGGCATGAGCAAAAATAAAATGCAGCGGCATTTTTTTTCTCTCCGTAGCAATGTTAAGGTTGCCGTAGCTCCGTAGCAAAGCTTTATTTTTTGTAGCTGCTACGGCCAAATCGTACCAGTAGGCAAGTTTGACTATGGTACAAATGCATCAGCTAGAGATGAGAACATTACGTGTGTGGCCGTTTTGGATTACCCTACCACGTGGGCAGCCACACTCCGACTTTGGAGACTGATGATGTTATGCTAGGAGCTTGTCATGGCTAAAGACAATCCCCGCATAACTATGCAGAGCAATAACATCCTGATGCAGCCTTGGTGCTCTAGCATATGTCAATGGGTCTGACACAGCCTTAAAGACACACTGATGCATCACGATTAAGTCCCTTGTTTTCTTTGGGGTAGCTGTGACCCACATACAAATGTCCCCAACTTCAAATTGAGGCTGCTCCTTAAAATGTTTCAGTTTGAAATTGGGGGCATTTGTATGGGAGACAGACCTGGTCAAAACAAGATTTATTTCCAGCTATTAGAGGGAAAACACGTGAATTTGACACATGATCTGGTGGGTTTTTAAGCCAAGGCAAGAGAGGTTTTTTGACTGATTTTTCAAGGTGTTAACAGGGAGGTTCCATGTCTATCCAATCCATGTATAGACAGTGCTAGTGGTACCCACCGTCAATGACAAACTCCTCCACGGCCTGAGGCCCCAGAACCAGCTCCTCCTGGATCAGAGAGAAGTCCATCTCCTTGCGCGTCTCCGCCATCCACATGAAGGTCAACAGGCGCATCTTGCGCATGTTGTGATCGTGGTTCAAACCTGTCATCATCATCATCATCAATGTCATCATTATTATCTGGCTATCATCACAATCTCCATGCGTGTCTCGGCCATCCACATGAAGGTCAACAAGCGCATCTTGCGCATGTTGTGATCGTGGTTCAAACCTGTCATCATCATCATCATCAATGTCATCATTATTATCTGGCTATCATCACAATCTCCATGCGTGTCTCGGCCATCCACATGAAGGTCAACAGGCGCATCTTGTGATTGTGGTTCAAACCTGTCATCATCATCATCATCAATGTCATCATTATTATCTGGCTATCATCACAATCTCCATGCGTGTCTCAGCCATCCACATGAAGGTCAACAGGCGCATCTTGCGCATGTTGTGATCGTGGTTCAAACCTGTCATCATCATCATCATCATCAATGTCATCATTATTATCTGGCTATCATCACAATCTCCATGCGTGTCTCGGCCATCCACATGAAGGTCAACAGGCGCATCTTGCGCATGTTGTGATCGTGGTTCAAACCTGTCATCATCATCATCATCATCAATGTCATCATTATTATCTGGCTATCATCACAATCTCCATGCGTGTCTCGGCCATCCACATGAAGGTCAACAGGCGCATCTTGCGCATGTTGTGATCGTGGTTCAAACCTGTCATCATCATCATCATCAATGTCATCATTATTATCTGGCTATCATCACAATCTCCATGCGTGTCTCGGCCATCCACATGAAGGTCAACAGGCGCATCTTGCGCATGTTGTGATCGTGGTTCAAACCTGTCATCATCATCATCATCATCAATGTCATCATTATTATCTGGCTATCATCACAATCTCCATGCGTGTCTCGGCCATCCACATGAAGGTCAACAAGCGCATCTTGCGCATGTTGTGATCGTGGTTCAAACCTGTCATCATCATCATCATCAATGTCATCATTATCTGGCTATCATCACAATCTCCATGCGTGTCTCGGCCATCCACATGAAGGTCAACAGGCGCATCTTGTGATCGTGGTTCAAACCTGTCATCATCATCATCATCAATGTCATCATTATTATCTGGCTATCATCACAATCTCCATGCGTGTCTCGGCCATCCACATGAAGGTCAACAGGCGCATCTTGCGCATGTTGTGATCGTGGTTCAAACCTGTCATCATTATTGTCATCATCAATGTCATCATTATTATCTGGCTATCATCACAATCTCCATGCGTGTCTCGGCCATCCACATGAAGGTCAACAGGCGCATCTTGCGCATGTTGTGATCGTGGTTCAAACCTGTCATCATCATCATCATCATCAATGTCATCATTATTATCTGGCTATCATCACAATCTCCATGCGTGTCTCGGCCATCCACATGAAGGTCAACAGGCGCATCTTGCGCATGTTGTGATCGTGGTTCAAACCTGTCATCATCATCATCATCATCAATGTCATCATTATTATCTGGCTATCATCACAATCTCCTTGCGTGTCTCGGCCATCCACATGAAGGTCAACAGGCGCATCTTGCGCATGTTGTAATCGTGGTTCAAACCTGTCATCATTATTGTCATCATCAATGTCATCATTATTATCTGGCTATCATCACAATCTCCTTGCGCATCTCGGCCATCCACATGAAGGTCAACAAGCGCATCTTGTGATCGTGGTTCAAACCTGTCAGGACAATGTTATCCATATGAAGTTGACAGGAGAATGTTATCCATATGAAGTTGACAGGAGAATGTTATCCATATGAAGTTGACAGGAGAATGTTATCCATATGAAGTTGACAAGAGAATGTTATCCATATGAAGTTCATAGGAGAATGTTATCCATATGAAGTTGACAGGAGAATGTTATCCATATGAAGTTCATAGGAGAATGTTATCCATATGAAGTTGACAGGAGAATGTTATCCATATGAAGTTGACAGGAGAATGCTATCCATACGAAGTTGACAGGAGAACGTTATCCATATGAAGTTGACAGGAGAATGTTATCCATATGAAGTTGACAGGAGAATGTTATCCATATGAAGTTGACAGGAGAATGTTATCCATATGAAGTTGACAGGAGAATGTTATCCATATGAAGTTGACAGGAGAATGTTATCCATATGAAGTTCATAGGAGAATGTTATCCATATGAAGTTGACAGGAGAATGTTATCCATATGAAGTTGACAGGAGAATGTTATCCATACGAAGTTGACAGGAGAATGTTATCCATATGAAGTTGACAGGAGAATGTTATCCATACGAAGTTGACAGGAGAATGTTATCCAAAAGAAGTTCATAGGAGAATGTTATCCATATGAAGTTGACAGGAGAACGTTATCCATATGAAGTTGACAGGAGAATGTTATCCATATGAAGTTGACAGGAGAACGTTATCCATATGAAGTTGACACGAGAATGTTATGTTCATGATTCAACAGCAATGGTTTTAATGACAGATTGTTACACTTTCACTTAAATGCGACAACAAACAAACACAAACTGTAAAACCAAGAATCTCACCAGATATTCTGGGTACCGGTACTTCTAAAGCACTACATGAATTATACACAGCAGACATTTTACTGTATTTAAAAGGAATATTCAGTAATCAGTACATCACTCACCCTTGCCACAATTTATCACTTTTCATGGAGATGATGGGTAAAAAAATGTCCCCCCAATTAAAAAAAAAAATGTCATCTTTTATTTTATCATAAAACACTGTCAGCAATGTAGAACAGGGCCTGTATTCACATTGACATAGTATGAGACTTATCATCATGATATCTTAGAAGTCCTTCTAAAGTCCTGTTAAATCCTACTACATGGGTGCTCCTTGGAAATTTCAAAAATCCTGCAAGGCAGGGGTCCAGGGGCTGCCCAGTACTTAAACAATCCTAAAAATATAAAGTTCCTGGTGAAAGCACGTAAATATTTATCTGTATTCATTGCTTTTATATTCTACACATGCGAGAAACCGACAAAGCATTTATAAATAGGAAATTCATTGCTTCTCAAATTCTCATAATCCGGCGACGCCAGCTCCAGGCAACAAAAAAATCCTGCATTTCACTATTTTCAGGACATCATGAAAGCAGGAGCATCCATGCTACTACTTCAGAAGGACTTCTAAGATATCCATGATGATAAATAAGTCTCATACTATCTCAATGTGAATATGGGCCCTGATCTTGCACTTACCTAAAGACTGCACAAAGTCTGTGTTGTTCTTGTAGAACTGCTGGTACTGCGACAACTTGCCAGACACGAAAATGGACAGCAGCTGAAAAACACAGAAACATGACTTTATGGGTGCTCCTGGGAAATTAAAAAAATCCTGCAAGGGGGCGGCCCCGGCGGAGTGCAGGAAGCACACACACACACACACATTTGTCTGAATCACTTTTAGTGGAAGGACGTTAAACTGAAGAACACACACATTTACTGCTCTTTTTTTCCCCACCCCTCTAGACTAGTACAAGTGCTACGTTCATTCCTTTGAAAACAGCAAATGCTTATATAGGCCCTTTTTATTGTACAAGCTTGTGTGTGTGTGTAAGAAAATCGTTGTTTCTCAAATTCTCATAATCCGGCGATGCCGGCTCCAGGCAATTTAAAACCTTCAATTCAGGACATCCATGTGAATTAAAAAATAGCAACACATATACACTTAAGCAAGCAAACCTGAGCGCAGGCAGACAGACACACTCACGTAGAGGGGATTACGAGTACAAATGGAATTTTCTTCAAGCCAGCTTACTCCTCTCACAGTATATGAACAGAATCATTAACCCTCTTGCATTCACATTGTCATTGGTAACAGAAAAAACCCTTTTTCTAGTGTTCAGATTCTTTCATACATTTTCATGAAAATCTGTCTTTTGAAGCACACAGAGCGCCATACAGTTACTATCACATCATTGCAAGTGAGAAGCTTCTCCGTAGTGTGTATAACAAGCCAGAACTTAGTACATGATGAAAATGCCATCAGAGGGGGTCTCAGAGTGAGGGGGTCTCAGAGTGGGGGCAAGCTATGGGCGGTTTGGGGTGGCTTGAATACACAGAGGCAACTTCCGGCTGGGCGATTTGGGCTGGAATAAATGCAAGAGGGTTAAGTATAATCCAAATATATCTCACAGAATTGCATTTTGGGGGGGATATAAAGGCTATACTTCCAGTATGGTTTATGGACATAAAAAATGTTACTTCACATTTAAAAAAGAAAAGATGAATGTTAGCGTTTGACTAGGTACACATTTTTCCTTTACCTGGACTCATTCAGACACTAACACCACTAAAATATGAATTTTACACAAAAATATTTTTGACGTGTGTGTGTGTGTGTGTGTGTGCGTGCGTGCGTGCGTGCGTGTGCGCGTGTATGTGAATACTCATCAATATCTTACTGGAAACCAACACATACGTATGCCGATGCTGAAACACAAACCTCCTCGTGGGGATACCGGGGGGTCTTCGGAATGTGTCGGCTGAATGCAGCGAGGACACCAGTGAAAAGTGGAAAACGGACACATAGATATATACCCATTGTGGCCTTATGGCCCGAGAACGCAGAAGAAGAAACACAAACACACACAAATCTGTCCCCAGTCAAAACCTTTCGATCAGTCGGCAACATCAACACCTCAAAATGGCTACTCACATCATGGATAAGCTCCCCTTCGAGGAACTTGACCGGCTTGAGGGTGAGGAGATGATCCATGAGGAAGGTGTTGGGGTCTGCCAGGCAGGTCACGATGCACTTGTGCGCGTCATCGCGAGCCTGAGAGGCGTTGTCCTCCGTGTAGGTTCCCAGAAGTTCAATCATCACTTTAGTTGCCTGCTCACTATTAACAGATATTACAGAATGTCTATGACCGCTTCACTGCTTAATTGTGTGCGAGTGTTACGTCACAATGTGTAGTACATTTTGTATTTGATTCCCACTTCTAAAAACCGGAGCGCACAGAGAGGAAACAAGGGCCAAAGCCTTTCCCCTGCTGTCTGTGTGTGTGAAAGGTGGCAGAGTGGTTAAGACGTTCGCCTGCCAAATGTAATGCATGACTGCAGCGTGAGTGACCCGGGTTCGAATCCTGGCCTCGCCATTTCTTTCTAGTTTGACTGGAAAATCGATCTGAACGTCCAGTCCTTCGGTTGGGGACTTAAAGTTAGTCTGACCCGTGCGCTTTACGCACGTAAAAATCCCACGGCAGTTGAAAGTCGGTAAGAGCAGAGAAAAATCCCGCTGCCTGGTATGGCCAAATTGATAGCTAGGTTTTCCATGTGTGCCCATACCCTCTTCTCACCCTGTGCCCCCCCCCCCCCCCTTTTTGTTTTTTAAATTGGGTAGGCGCTGCACTTGCGGCGACACGCTCTCTGTGACTATAATATATCAAATATATCACCTATTTATACCATTAACCAATCCTAATGAAAACCATGTACTGAACTGTCGAACTGTCCCAGATATTTTGATGATGATGCTTTTAAAGTGAGCTTAACTAAAAATCCAATAGGAACAACAGAAACTGTTGTCATTCTGTTACTGAACATATTTGATATTCAGAACGTTCCCACAGAAATGGTGTACTCTGCTACTGAAGTGGTCACCCCTACAGAATACAGAGGGACTCCTGACACTGGCAGGCTTGACTTTACTGTAGCATCACTGATTTCCCACATCAGGCTGAGGGGCCTTGATGAGAGATTTTCATGATGCCCAATGATACCTCATTATCACATTACAACTACAACTTACATTAGTGTTTTGCCAGACAAAGTTACATCTACACAGCCTAGGCTTAACCCTTTCACCGCCAGCCATTTTTCAGCAAATTTTTTCCATTAAACTTACCTGGGTAGATAAAAAAAATTATGTCTGTAATATTGCGGATTCCTCTGCGACATATTTAAAGTAAGGCCTAGCCTTACCTCCCAAAATTAAGAGAATAGGGTCTTCGGATAACAGGCCCTGATTTGATGCCTTTTAGTGACATGGGTGTTGAATCATTGTGGTGCAAAAATGCGACATTGGTGTTGAAAGGGCTAAAATGAACAGGTTTAGTCATGTTTCTAAAGCAGTTGAACACGGGAATACATTCCGCCCTTCCAAAAAGTTGGCAGGAAAAAAGAAGAAGAAAAGACAGCGTGTTAGACGCTACTGCCAGTCTAGTGCATGCAACTTGAAGTAGCACATGCAGTACTTTTGTTTCTCTTTCCAAGGCTGGTAGGGATGTTCTCAGATAGAGGACGCAAAGACTTATTAAAAAATAGAAAAGAGCAAAACATAAGCAAGAAAACACAAAAGCCAATCTTGAGTTTATTCAAAACCTTGTGCAAGCTAAAAGGCTGGCCGACTTACCCTTTTCAGACAATGTTTAAGATTTGTAAATCTTAAAATACTTTACATTTTGACGATGGGAACTTTTGACCCATTCAGGCAATGTTTAAGATCTGAACAATTTAGCCCTTTCACCGCCAATGTCGCATTTATGCACCACAATGGTTTAACACCCATGTCACCAAAAGGCATCAAATCAGAGCCTGTTATCTGAAAACCCTATTGTCTTAATTTTGGGAGGTAAGGATAGGCCTTACTTTATACATGTTACTGAGGAATTCCCAATATTGCACATACATTATTTTTGTTTATCTCGCTAAATTTAAGGGTATTTTTGGGTTGAGAAATGGCTGGCGGCGAAAAGGGTTAATAATGAGATTTGAATAAAGACGTTGAAATCCTAGGAATAGATTTACTATCAGACTAACCTGGCTTTGCACTCCACCAAAGCATCATACAGAGTTCTGTACAAATTCTGAAGTTTGGCTGTGCTCAGATCCCACTTGGTCGTCCAACCTCGAATCTGCACCCAAAACATTCAAACTCATGATCAACTTGAAAGCAATTTCATTTGACTTCAATCAGTATTTAGGCAATTTACATTAAAAATCAAGTTCCCCAGACATTTTTTTAAAATTGAAACTATTTCCCCCGAAGACGAGTGTGGCTGCCCATGTGGCGGGGTAATAAAAACCGGTCACACATAATTTTCTTATCCCTAGCTGATGCACTTGTACCGCAGCGTTGAAGTGCTTCCGTTGTTGAGATGATCCCTGGAGTCTTTTAGCCAGGGTAAGCCAACAAATTGAAACAAACATAAAAACAAGTTTCTTGTATGAAAGTACAATTCTACATTTGAGGTGGCAGTGTGTTTGCTGGATGTCTGGCGTTATATCAGAACAGTCTAGCACACTTTCCGAAGACCAGAAAATCCAGACAGTTGATGTACCACATTGTGAAACACAATCTACAGGTGAGTACTGTAGACAGATGCCTGAAATGTGGACCACATGTCATCAAATCGTAAGAAAACAAATCAACAGATCTATACATTCCTAAGAATAACACAATCATAGATTCTTAATACTAACAGGATAAAAGAATAAGAACGTGTTTGCTGGATATCTGGCGATACATCAGATCCACATTCTGATGACCAGAAAATCCAGAAAGTTGATGTACCACATTGTGAAACACAGACTACAGGGAAGTACTGTAGACAGATGCCTGAAATGTGGACCAGTATTATTCTCACATCACAAAGCTGTTGATACTTTGATCATGGTCACAAAACAACAACTGGCAATACATAGTTAAGCAAACAATCATGCTGTAGCCCGCATTTCAAGATTGACATGATACAGGGTATGATATTTAAACAGTACTAATACAGTGGAACCTCCCTTAGACCTTCAAAAATCGTCAAAAACGAGGTCTTATAAGGGAGGTAATTTTAATACTTACAAAGAAGGGCAATGTCTCAGAGAAGTAGGCCTTATGTGGGAGGGAGTCTTATAATGGGAGGTCTTAAAAGGGAGGTTCCACAGTAGCTAACATATCCTACACAACAAAATCTGTAAGAATCTGATGGAGTGTTCGCTGGATGTCTGGGGTTACATCAGAACAGTCTAGTACACCTTCTGATGACCAGAACACCCAGACAGTTGATGTACCACATTGTGAAACACAGACTACAGGAAACAACTGTAGACAGATGCCTGAAATGTGGATGACTACTATCCTCACACTGCAAAGCCGTGGATATGCTGATCATGGTGACAAAACCACAAGCAATACCCTGTAAAGCAAACAACAAGCTGTAGCCTGCATTACAAGCATGACAGTACAGGACACGATGCTATAACACCAATAATGCGACAAAATCATACAGAATAAAATCTGTTAGAATCTGATGGGAGTGTTTGCTGGATGTCTGGCGTTATATCAGAACAGTCTGGCACATTTTCTGATTATCCAAAACACCCAGACAGTTGATGTACCACATTGTGAAACACAATCTACAGGGAAGTACTGTAGACAGATGCCTGAAATGTGGACAAGTTATTAAATCATAAAAAAACACACACAAAACAACATTCTTAAGAATAGCAGTCATAGATTCTTAATATTAACTGAATAAAAGAATAGGATCATGTTTGCTGGATGTCTGGCAATACATCAGATCCACATTCTGATGACCAGAAATCCCAGAAATTTGATGTACCACATTGTGAAACACAATCCACAGGGAAGTACTGTAGACAGATGCCTGAAATGTGGACCACATGTCATGAAATTGTACGAAAACAAATCAACAGATACATTCCTAATCCTAAGAATAACACAATCATAGATTCTTAATACTAACAGAATAAAAGAATAAGAACGTGTTGGCTGGATGTCTGGCATTATATCAGAACAGCCTGGCACATTTTCTGATTATCCAAAACATGCAGACAGTTGATGTACCACATTGTGAAACACAATCCACAGGAAACAACTGTAGACAGATGCCTGAAATGTGGACTGAATATCACTATCATCACACTGTCTCAAAACAGGTACCCAGCTAGCAGAACCAAAATGACAGATAATACATTTCTAAGCACCAGACATAACAAAGAACAAAAGTAGAGCGTGAAGACGCTATATCACCATCCGCAGCACATTTTCTGCTCCAGTGACCTCGACCTTTGAATGATCTATGACCTTGATTTTCGAACTTGGCCAAGATGTCCTCACTACCCATGCGCATACAACATGGGAGCCTCCCAGGTTCCTCTTTTCACCTTCAAGTGTTATCGTGTTAACATACATACAAACATACAGCCAGGAACAAACAGACAAACACCACTGAAAACATTACCAGCTTCGCTTTGCGGCTAGAATCAGACTTTATGGTGTGTTTGCTGGATGTCTGGCGTTATATCAGAACAGTCTAGCACATTTTCTGATTATCCAAAACACCCAGAAAGTTGATGTACCACATTGTGAAACACAATCTACAGGTGAGTACTGTAGACAGATGCCTGAAATGTGGACCACATGTCATCAAATCGTAAGAAAACAAAACAACAGACACATTCCTAAGAATAACACAATCATAGATTCTTAATACTAACAGAATAAAAGAATAGGAACGTGTTTGCTGGATGTCTGGTGATACATCAGATCCACATTCTGATGACCAGAAAATCCAGAAAGTTGATGTACCACATTGTGAAACACAATCTACAGGAATTAATTGTAGAGAGATGCCTGAAATGTGGACAGTGTCCATTATACAGTAAAACAAAACAACATAAAACACAGCACACGAATCCCCCACATTCTGGCTCATTTTAGTTTTCCTCAGAAAGCTATTTGTTTCAAGTGATTTCCTTTAACAGACAAATATTGTTTTTCACTGATTGTGGTTAGGGATAGAAAAAGACCTTACAAGTGGCATACCAGTATGAAATAAGGTAAGCCTAATGGATAAAACACTTTAGAGATTGGTCTATGCTGATGATGAGTGCTAACAAAAGGCATGAACTAAAAGGAGTCGAACCGGATGCTGTGATATAATTCAAACAAATAGCTAATAACACAAGTTCTATGACAATTGCATAGAATTTTTTTCTTAGTTTTGATAAAAATGATAAAACTTCTACCGGTACTGTGAAACTAAGAAGATTAATATTAAAATTATAGTCCAGTCGACAACTTTCACCACGTTAAATCTTACCATGTGTTTAAAAAAGGATAAAAACATGAGGTAAAAAACAATAAAAATTTAGTAGTTAAAATACTTAGTTAAAAGTTGTAAATGTATTATAAAATTACATCAAAAGTACCAAGCAAAACCTATCCAATTCTAAATGAAAACTGTTACAATTTATAATCTATATAAAATTAAATATATTAACCTCCTTCAAATAATTATAATCTAGTGTTCTAGTGTTTCTTCTAGTGCTTCCTTCTAATGTCATATAGATCCCAGCAGTCCAAAAGGGCATGACGGATGGAAATTGGAGAATCACATGCCATACATGATACAATAAGGCAGATCTTCAATAGAAAGGAATGTGTGTAGTATGTGTGTCCCTCATATGATTTTGGATCATGGTTTTTGTTGAAGCTTTTGATAGAAGATGGTGATAAAAGTGAAAATGCCAAAGTCTTGGATAAGCAATAATACATAAAAATAAGATTTAAAAAAAGCTGAACTGATATACTGATAATGTGTTCGCTGGATGTCTGGCATTATATTATCAGAACAGTCTAGCACACTTTCTGATGACCAGAACACTCAGACAATTGATGTACCACATTGTGAAACACAATCCACAGGGAAACAACTGTAGACAGATGCCTGAAATGTGGACCACATTTTCATACAATAAGTTAACGGATAATTGTCGTAATACTTATGGGAAAGTTGTACATTAATGATAAATTTGTTAGAATTGATAAGATACTGTATGTCTGGTGTTATTTCAGAAAAGTCAAGCACGTTTTCTGATCACCATAACATCCAGACAGTTGATGTACCACATTGTGAAACACAATCTACAGGAAACAACTGTAGACAGATGCCTGAAATGTGGACCACATTTTCATACAATAAGTTAACGAATAATTGTCGTAATACTTATGGGAAAACTGTACATTAATGATACATTTGTTAGAATTGATAAGATATATATACTGTATGTCTGGTGTTATTTCAGAAAAGTCAAGCACATTTTCTGATCACCATAACATCCAGACAGTTGATGTACCACATTGTGAAACACAATCTACAGGAAACAACTGCAGACAGATGCCTGAAATGTGGACTGTGAATTTTTTTCATAGAGTAAAAACAGAAGACAGTCACAATACTATTGAAATAATGCAAACCAAGATGTGTTTGGCTTGCTGGTCTGTTTGCTGGGCATCTGGTGTTCTATCAGAAGTGAATCGCACTATCTGATAACCAAATGACCCGGTAACTTGATGTACCACATTGTGAAACACCGTCAACAGGGGAAAACTGCAGGCAGATGCCTGAAATGTGGAATGTGTTGAACAAAAATCTGTTAAAAGCTGAAAACAACAACAAACAAACAAAACAACCAAGGCCAAATCCTATATAATTTTCTAACGACAAAGGCTTTCTTTCGAACATCCTAGAACACTTATACTAATCTTGCACTTATAATAAATTTTGTTATTTTATTTGGATAGTTACAAAGACATTAATCACTTTTCTTTGGGATCACAGCAAGCTGCGAGTCATGATTTAATGAGTCAAACAATGGGAAGCTTTTGCCATCATAAAGCAGAAATCACCACTGTCTTTAATCAATATTGAAACCAATAAATACTGGAGTGAAAATCTTGTTTGTGGGGGTGAAATACTGGAGGAGCACAGCAAGAGAACTGTCCAGTTTGGAATCCCACATTTGTAGTTTGATCTTGTATGGCCATATCAACGACAATGGTGAGCAGGGAACCCCAAAGTCTGCCAGATATCCATACATACACAGCTTAATACTCTCTGGCCTGTAAGTCTTGTGACATCAATAATGCATTTCCAGTCGTCCTTAGAGCATGGGTGAAAGTAAGTCTCTCAATCCTGAATAATAATAATAATAATAGTACATTTATACAGCGTTTTACCTCAAATGAGCCCAAAGCGCTTTACAATCGAATATTCAACAAGTAGAGAACAAAAATGGTGTTTAAGAATGACACAAACCAGATTTTCAGTTCTACTCAGATAAATCAGTTTTTTAAAAATCAATCTATCTACCTATCAATCTATGCACGCCACATAATTCATAAATCAACCAGTCTAACTATTATTTTCTCTATTTACGCAACATAGGTCTAAGGTGGCGTCAAAGCGCTTAGAGCTTTGATGAATAAGCGCTATAGAAATGTACATAATAAATAAATAAATGTCCGTGGGGTGAAATGGTGGCTCAGCAACGAACTGCAGGCCACCTTGGAATCCACAGTAATGTTTAGTATTGCATGATGTGAAGTCACCAACGCTTGATAGACAAGTGTGGTGAACACTTCAAACTTTCACACATGCCAAACAACAGTAACAACCAACCAACAAAAGCAAACAAAAAACAATTTACCAGGCATGGTAGTGGGGGCAAAGTGGTCTTCAAGGAAAATGGCCGAGGGGCCAGGGGGCCGAAGAAAATTCAATAAAATTCAATAAATGAGTGAAATGTTCACTTTTTCATGCCATTTCAATGCATTTTTTAATAATTTTGTTTCAAACTGTTTCGCGGATTTTCCGCGATTCGCGGAGGTCTTCCATGCTTGATTTACAAAGTGCATAATGAATGCTACGGTAAAATGTTTTAAAGAGGAGCTAAAAAAAAAACAATTACAAAAGAATCTGGTTCCAATCACACATTTCCTGTTGTTTTTGTTCTTTTCACAAAGTTTATTTTCCTTTCCTCCAAAGAGTTAAAGGATTTCTCCGATTTCTCTGTTGAATCGAACAATGAACAACTTTAATTTTTGCAAGGATAAAGATTTAAGACAAGCCCTATTCTTCCAAACTTGTCTTTATCCTTGAACTGAGATAAAAGAAAAAACAACGATCACATGGGTGCTCCAAGGGAATGTAAAAAATCCTGCAAGGGGGCGGCCCCAGCACACACACACATTTACTGCTCTTTTTTCAACCCTCTAGACTAGTACAAGTGCTACAATGCAAAATGCTTATATATATATATAAGCCCTTTTTATTGTACAAGTTTGTGTGTGTGTGGAAAACAATCGTTGCTTCTCAAATTCGAATAATCCGGCGACACCGGCTCTAGGCAATTTAAAAATCCTGCAATTCAGAACATCCTGCAAGAAGGAGCATCCGTGCAACCATCATACAGCTGGGGCACATAGAGAATAGAAACAAACACAAAGAAAAAGCCAAGGCAGTAGATGAAGAGCTGGTCTGGAGTGACCTTGGTTGACTGACCTTGTCCACGTCGGTAGGCACCATGGACAGCAGGTCCGTCTGTCCGGCCAGCCTCAGCATGCTGGTCAGCACCACTGCCCTGTTGCGAGAGCCCTCGTCCAGATTGTTGAACAGGTTGTTCAGCCTATAACACATAGCATAGCTTAGGTTAAGTACATTATAGTCACAGAGGCGTCTGTGAAATTCGGGTTGCTCCCACCTGGAGAGCACGTCGCAGCCAGAGGTGCGCCACACAATTTTATTATTTTTCTATGCGATTTTTGTGTGACTGCTGAGGAAGGAAGGGAGGGGGGTAAATTTGGACCAAATGACAACTTCTTCGTTGCCACTGGGTTTAACGTGTGCTAAGACTAAGTGCATGAGCACACGGGACCTAGGTTTATCGTCTCATCCAAAAGTAAAAGTATAAAACACACAGTAAAACACACACAGAGAGCCCTCGTCCAGATTGTTGAACAGGTTGTTCAGCCTATAACGCACAGCATAACACACACAGTAAAACACACACACACACCACTGCCCTGTTGTGAGAGTCCTGTCCAGATTGTTGAACAGGTTGTTCAGGCTGCAATAATAGACAGGCACACGCATCAAAAGGTAAACCCATGGGTGCTTCTACAACATCCTGGAAAACACGAAAGGCAGGGGCCGCCTAGTGACCTACTTCGCGGCAGGGTACAGGGGCAGCATCCCGATCAGGGGAAAAAAAAGAAGCTATTTTATAGGGTTTCATACAATGACAGGCTCTCCTTGAAGCCAAGTACAAAACTAAAGCATGCATGACATGGGCAATGACAATGGGTGGCATGGGAGATTGTTCTTCATTAATCCTTTCACCGCCAGCCATATTTCAGGCAAGAATTCCCATTAAATTTACCTGGGTAGAGGACAAAATCCATCTGCAGCATTGGGGATTGTTCTGTGACATTATAAAATAAGGTCTATCCCTACTTCCCAAAACTAAGACAAGAGGGTCTTTGGATAATAGACCCCAATTTGATGCCTTTTAGTGACATAGGTGTTAAATCAATGTGGTGCTACAATGCGACTTTGGCGGTGAAAGGGTTAAAAAAAACCACACAACTGATCTGCAGGCAGAGGCCACTGTAAAACAATTGAATTCATGCACATAACCTGCAGAGAAGCACCCATGTAAACCCAGGCATTATGTACCACTCTACTAACTGTCATAACCCTTTAAAAGGGCAAGCTTGAATGCGGTGCACAGTGAGATTTTCTGTGATGGAAGATTTAATGACGCAAATAAAATCCCCCCCCCCCCCCCTTGTTGTCCGCGAACTCAATAAACACGCTGATTATTTCGCTACGGAACCTGGGGGTTCATCACTTCTGTTAGAAGAAAGGTCCTTTCATGCATTGTTTTGTGACCTGCCACACCAAAATGATTTTCATCATGAAAAACCAAGATGACACCCTTTCAGCGTGCAGGTGATTTACTGTAGCATCACTGATTTCCCACACCAGGCGAAATGCCTTGATGAGAGATTTTCATGATGCAGCATTACTTACAACCAAACAAAACCCCCCCCCAAAACTTCTGCTCATTAACAATACAGACAAACCCCTATTTTACGACCCTCTGTTAAGCGACCACCTCTCATTTGAGACCGGATTTGTTGGCACGAATGCATTTTACTATGTAAACGACCTCTCTTAAACGACTTCCTCTAAAATGCGACTTACGACCGCCATTTTGTTGGTTTTTACGACCGTTGTTGTCGTCTGCATAGACTTCGAGCAAAGGGAAACAACCACGGTCAAGGGCCTGAAAGCGGAGTCGCTTCCCTTGTTGTAGAAAAGATGGCGGAAAGCGTAGGAAAAGCACAAAAACCACTGACTTTGATTTTGATTTTGAAAAAGAAAACCACTGACTTTGGACGAGAGTGGAGGTGATTAACAGAAGTCGGCGAAGTGAAACTGTAAATTACAGTGTAATACATCGATTGCACAATCCTATGGAGTTGGAAAGACCCAAATCCAGTTTTAATATGTCATTGTATGTGTGCATGAAGAAGAGAGTATGAACTGTGCTGAACTTTTTCTTTCTACGGCTGCCAGTGAAAACCTCCGTCATACGACCTCTCCAATTTACGACCGATTTTTCCGGACATTTTGGAAGTCTTAAAATAGAGGTTTGTCTGTAATATGCTGTGTCTGAAGCATGTCTTTTTTTCCTGCTTGACTGAATACATATTTGCGTTAGAATAGGAAGCAACACAGAAGCCTCTCTCTTATTATATACCACAGTTCTGGCCTAAATTCCATTCTTAAAAAATCACAGAAGATTGCAAAATGAATGGAAGAACCTTGTTATATTTTGTTATCTTGTTACCTGCTAGATCAAAATGATCATCATATGATTAAAAGCAGATGACATTTTTTTGGCAGGTATCTTTCTGTAGCATCACTGATTTCCCACACCAGGCTAAATGCCTTGATGAGAGATTTTCATGATGCACATTTCATAAAAAACACACAAACTTTTTACATCCATTAATTAAAAGGGCATCCTGACGGATACGCTTTTGCAAGAAACACGTCAAGATCACCAGGAAAACACCCTTTACAGAGATCGCAACACTCAATTTGCTGTTTCCTAAAAATCAAATTGTCAAATCGGCGATTCCTCCTTGGCGGAGGAGCTGGAAGTCAGATTCTTTCAGTGAAAGAGAAAGCATGTGCCTTCTCTTTTCTAATGGCTGCCTGAGTTAGACCAAATCGTTTGCACGAAATTTCCACAATACAAGCCTTTTTATACAGTTTCGCTCCCCCCACCCCCCCCCCCCCCCCCCCCCCAAGTGTTGGGCCAAGTGTTCTAGCAATAACCAGGGATGCTCAGCCGTGCATGCTCTCTTATCTATCTAGCTTTGTTTTTGTTTTTACAGCACTGCATAATTTTTCGAACCCCAGTACATGTCAATAATCGCCGGTTACGGCAGGTGGACATTATTGGTAGAATTTTAGAAGTAGAAGAACTAGAAGGCAGAACAATGATGTCACAATGCAGACCACGTTAAAAATATAAAGAACATATCTCACATTGCACATAGTATTAGCAATTATTTACACGACTCGCCTTGGCATGAGGCTGTGTCAGACCAATTGACATAAGCTAGAACACCAATGCTACATCAAAATGTTGTTATGTTCTGCATGGTTGTGCAGGGATTGTCTTAAGCCATGACAAGCTCATACTAGTCCTAGCAGACATCAGTCTAAAATCCTCCAAAGTCAGAGTGTGGCTGCCCTTGTGGCTGGGTAATCAAAAACGGTCACACATGCAATGTTCTCATAGTGTTCAAGTGCTTTGGCTGTTGGGATGATCCCTGGAGTCTTTGCTTAAGCCAGGGAACGACAACATGATGACATAAAATAAAACAATCCCCAATAAAACTTTAAAAGAACTATTTAAAAAAAAATTACTTTCTTAAATTTTCACAAACACCATTTTACCCAAACCAAGTTTTTTGGGGCAAAACTGCTTATTTCTTAAAGAAATATTGAAAATACGTCCATGGAATGTCAAACTATAATACCAGATGATTAAAAAAAAAAACCAACCCCAAATTCCACAAAAATCGAAAGGCTTACATCCTGAGGCGATTGACCCCGCGCTTGTCCCCAGAGGGCGCCTTGCCCACTTTCTCGCAGAACAGGGTGACCACGCTTTCCGCGTCTAACTCGGGCACCGCCAGAATCAGAGTGATGATACCGTTGAACACCATCTCCAGGTCTACGACAGACAGGCAAAAACAGAATTACTGTTGGATTGCAAACAAAATCACAGAAGAACTAATCTGCAACACATAATTCTTTTCATTAATCGCTTTGAGTTGTCTGACTACATTTTGCCACAGAATGTTCTTATAGTTAATTCATACAACATTCATTAACACTGAATATCATTTCGTGATCCCCCCTATAAAACATAAAGCAAATCAGCAACAGCCACATTTTCACACGTAAGAGATCTACTGACTACTGACGGGAAAAGCAACCTGTCTCACTCTTTTATGTCATTTCATTACCTCCCTTACGGTCCTATATCATGTGGAAAGCCAGTAAATCAACCCCTTTTTGTAGTGACTGATAATCGTCCGGCAAAACAGGGTCCCAGGGACTCCTTCACTTACAGCATAGAGGGTCAGAGTGGCATTGTGAATGCTAAAAAGAATCTGTCTAGTGCATCCCTGGGACCCCCTGCACATTCTTTTAGAGGGTCCTTTAGAATTTTAGTGCTTTACAGACCCAAAATGGGGGTCCCTGGGAGCCCTGTTTAAAATATAATATCAATAAATCATGGATAAATCAATCAATCTAATCTATTAGAAAAGAAATCTGATGCTGTACCATTCTCGCTGTTGAGCTCTTTCCAACATATACTGCTGGCCTCGATGATGTTCTTCAGGTCTGTCAGGATTCCGGAGTCGGCATTCTCCTCCGAGATTTCTGCACCCAGGGACTTCAAATACGACCGGAGTTCCAGAGTCTGAGGGAAAAAAGACATTATTTTGAAACATGCATTTGCAATTCTCTGATCTTCTTCATCTCTATGTCCCAGCTCGCCAACTACGTTCGTTTTCTGATTCTCGTCTCCTTTCCATTCCCTCCATCCGTCTCAAATCTGCTGGCCAACATTCTTTTTTTTGTCAAGCACCATCTCTGTGGAATTCTCTGCCTTCTCCTCTCCGACACTCCAACTCAGTCTCCTCATTCAAAACCTCTCTTAAAACCCATCTTTTTCCTGCTGCGCCCTAAATATTTGATCAGTTGTCTATTGTTGTGTGCACGTGAGGGAAGATTGAATAAGAGGTTTGTGCTCTGATTTGTGGTGCGTGTGTGTGAGTATGTGTGTGTGTATGTGTGTGTGTGTGTGTGAGCATGCATGTGTGCGTACATGTGTGCTTTGGTTTTGTGTGTGTACGCATGTGTGTGTGTGTGTCTATGTTTGTGTGCGTGTCTGTGTGTCTGTCTGCGTGCGTACGTTTTTGTGTGAGGGTGTTTGTGTATGTGGTCAGTCCATGCGGCTCGGTTGTTGTGGCTTACCGAATGGGGTATGAACGATTTGGCGTCGATAAATATGTGTGTTTATGTGTGTGTGTGCGTGTGCGTGTGAGTGTGCGTGTGTGTGTGTTAGAGAGAGAAAGAGAGTTGCTTTGTATATGCGGTGTTGCTGGTTAATGCTGTTTTTGTTGTCTGTTAATG
>JAGGCT020001933.1:0-5000 GCA_017654935.2 Phymorhynchus buccinoides
TCTATATGTCCCCGTCTCTATATGTCCCCGTCTCTATATGTCCCCGTCATTGTGTCCCCGTCTCTATATGTCCCCGTCATTGTGTCCCCGTCTCTATATGTCCCCGTCATTGTGTCCCCGTCTCTATATGTCCCCGTCATTGTGTCCCCGTCTCTATATGTCCCCGTCATTCTGTCCCCGTCTCTATATGTCCCCGTCATTCTGTCCCCGTCTCTATATGTCCCCGTCATTCTGTCCCCGTCTCTATATGTCCCCGTCATTCTGTCCCCGTCTCTATATGCCCCCGTCATTCTGTCCCCGTCTCTATATGTCCCCGTCATTCTGTCCCCGTCTCTATATGTCCCCGTCATTCTGTCCCCGTCTCTATATGTCCCCGTCATTCTGTCCCCGTCTCTATATGCCCCCGTCATTCTGTCCCCGTCTCTATATGTCCCCGTCATTCTGTCCCCGTCTCTATATGCCCCCGTCATTCTGTCCCCGTCTCTATATGTCCCCGTCATTATATGTCCCCGTCTCTATATGTCCCCGTCATTCTGTCCCCGTCTCTATATGCCCCCGTCATTCTGTCCCCGTCTCTATATGTCCCCGTCATTCTGTCCCCGTCTCTATATGTCCCCGTCATTCTGTCCCCGTCTCTGTATGCCCCCGTCATTGTGTCCCCGTCTCTATATGTCCCCGTCTCTATATGTCCCCGTCTCTATATGTCCCCCCGTCATTCTGTCCCCGTCTCTATATGTCCCCGTCTCTATATGTCCCCGTCTCTATATGCCCCCGTCATTCTGTCCCCGTCTCTATATGTCCCCGTCTCTATATGTCCCCGTCTCTATATGTCCCCGTCTCTATATGTCCCCTTCTCTATATGTCCCCGTCATTGTGTCCCCGTCTCTATATGTCCCCGTCATTCTGTCCCCGTCATTCTGTCCCCGTCTCTATATGTCCCCGTCATTGTGTCCCCGTCTCTATATGTCCCCGTCATTCTGTCCCCGTCTCTATATGTCCCCGTCATTCTGTCCCCGTCTCTATATGTCCCCGTCATTGTGTCCCCGTCTCTGTATGCCCCCGTCATTGTGTCCCCGTCTCTATATGTCCCCGTCTCTATATGTCCCCGTCTCTATATGCCCCCGTCATTCTGTCCCCGTCTATGTATGCCCCCGTCTCTATATGTCCCCGTCTCTATATGTCCCCGTCATTGTGTGTCCCCGTCTCTATATGTCCCCGTCTCTATATGTCCCCGTCTCTATATGTCCCCGTCATTGTGTCCCCGTCTCTATATGTCCCCGTCATTGTGTCCCCGTCTCTGTATGTCCCCGTCATTGTGTCCCCGTCTCTATATGTCCCCGTCATTGTGTCCCCGTCTCTGTATGTCCCCGTCATTGTGTCCCCGTCTCTATATGTCCCCGTCATTGTGTCCCCGTCTCTGTATGTCCCCGTCATTGTGTCCCCGTCTCTGTATGTCCCCGTCATTGTGTCCCCGTCTCTGTATGTCCCCGTCATTGTGTCCCCGTCATTGTGTCCCCATCTCTGTATGTCCCCGTCATTGTGTCCCCGTCTCTGTATGTCCCCGTCATTGTGTCCCCGTCATTGTGTCCCCATCTCTGTATGTCCCCGTCATTGTGTCCCCATCTCTGTATGTCCCCGTCATTGTGTCCCCATCTCTGTATGTCCCCGTCATTGTGTCCCCATCTCTGTATGTCCCCGTCTCTTGTGTCCCCATCTCTATATGTCCCCGTCATTCTGTCCCCGTCTCTATATGTCCCCGTCATTGTGTCCCCGTCTCTATATGTCCCCGTCATTCTGTCCCCGTCTCTATATGCCCCCGTCATTCTGTCCCCGTCTCTATATGTCCCCGTCATTCTGTCCCCGTCTCTGTATGCCCCCGTCATTGTGTCCCCGTCTCTATATGTCCCCGTCTCTATATGTCCCCGTCTCTATATGCCCCCGTCATTCTGTCCCCGTCTCTGTATGTCCCCGTCATTGTGTCCCCGTCATTGTGTCCCCATCTCTGTATGTCCCCGTCATTGTGTCCCCATCTCTGTATGTCCCCGTCATTGTGTCCCCATCTCTGTATGTCCCCGTCATTGTGTCCCCGTCTCTGTATGTCCCCGTCATTGTGTCCCCGTCTCTATATGTCCCCGTCATTGTGTCCCCATCTCTGTATGTCCCCGTCATTGTGTCCCCGTCTCTGTATGTCCCCGTCATTGTGTCCCCGTCTCTGTATGTCCCCCCGTCATTGTGTCCCCGTCTCTATATGTCCCCGTCATTGTGTCCCCGTCTCTGTATGTCCCCGTCATTGTGTCCCCATCTCTATATGTCCCCGTCATTGTGACCACGTCTCTATGTGTCCCCGTCATTGTGTCCCCATCTCTATATGTCCCGTCATTGTGTTCCCATCTCTATATGTCCCCGTCATTGTGTTCCCATCTCTATATATAATCGTCATTGTGTCCCCGTCTCTGTATGTCCTCGTCATTGTGTTCCCATCTCTATATGTTCCCGTCATTGTGTTCCCGTCTCTGTATGTCCCGTCATTGTGTTCCCATCTCTATATATAATCGTCATTGTGTCCCCGTCTCTGTATGTCCTCGTCATTGTGTTCCCATCTCTATATATAATCGTCATTGTGTCCCCGTCTCTGTATGTCCTCGTCATTGTGTTCCCATCTCTATATGTTCCCGTCATTGTGTTCCCGTCTCTGTATGTCCCCGTGATTGTGTCCCCATCTCTATATTTCCCCGTGATTGTGACCCCATCTCTGTATGTCCCCGTCATTGTGTCCCCATCTCTATATGTCCCCGTCATTGTGTCCCCATCTCTATATGTCCCCGTGAATGTGTCCCCATCTCTGTATGTCCCCGTGATTGTGTCCCCATCTCTGTATGTCCCCGTGATTGTGTCCCCATCTCTGTATGTCCCCATCTCTATATGTCCCCGTCATTGTGTCCCCATCTCTGTATGTCCCCGTGATTGTGTCCCCATCTCTGTATGTCCCCGTGATTGTGTCCCCATCTCTGTATGTCCCGTGATTGTGTCCCCATCTCTGTATGTCCCGTGATTGTGTCCCCATCTTTGTATGTCCCCGTGATTGTGTCCCCATCTCTGTATGTCCCCGTCATTGTGTCCCCATCTCTATATGTCCCCGTCATTGTGTCCCCATCTCTGTATGTCCCCGTGATTGTGTCCCCATCTCTGTATGTCCCCGTGAATGTGTCCCCATCTCTGTATGTCCCCGTCATTGTGTCCCCATCTCTGTATGTCCCCGTCATTGTGTCCCCATCTCTGTATGTCCCCGTCATTGTGTCCCCATCTCTGTATGTCCCCGTCATTGTGTCCCCATCTCTGTATGTCCCCGTCATTGTGTCCCCATCTCTGTATGTCCCCGTGATTGTGTCCCCATCTCTTTATGTCCCCGTCATTGTGTCCCCATCTCGGTATGTCGCCGTGATTGTGTTCCCATCTCTATATGTCCCCGTCATTGTGTCCCCATCTCTTTATGTGGGAACATTGTGGGAACATTATCAAAGGGATCACATTATCAAAGGGATCACATTATCAAAGGGATCACATTATCAAAGGGATCACACTATCAAAGGGATCACACTATCAAAGGGATCACATTATCAAAGGGATCACATTATCAAAGGGATCACATTATCAAAGGGATCACATTATAAAAGGGATCACATTATCAAAGGGATCACATTATCAAAGGGGTCACATTATCAAAGGGATCACATTATCAAAGGGATCACATTATCAAAGGGATCACATTATCAAAGGGATCACACTATCAAAGGGATCACATTATCAAAGGGATCGCATTATCAAAGGGATCACATTAGCAAAGGGATCACATTATCAAAAGGATCACATTATCAAAGGGATCACATTATCAAAGGGATCACACTATCAAAGGGATCACATTATCAAAGGGATCACATTATCAAAGGGATCACATTATCAAAGGGATCGCATTATCAAAGGGATCGCATTATCAAAGGGATCACATTAGCAAAGGAATCGCATTATCAAAAGGATCGCATTTTCAAAGGGATCGCATTAGCAAAGGGATCACATTAGCAAAGGGATCACATTATCAAAGGGATCACATTATCAAAGGGATCACATTAGCAAAGGGATCACATTAGCAAAGGGATCACATTAGCAAAGGGATCACATTAGCAAAGGGATCACATTAGCAAAGGGATCACATTATAAAAGCAGTCGAGTAAAGAAAATGCATCATACTTCGACAGTTACAAACAGGACCGTTTCGTTCGGTGATGAGTCCAGTTTTGGTTTTGATGTGACAGGTTGACTTTAAAGGGAGTACTGACGCCTGAATGAACCACTCCATCCAAGCATGACTGGTCAGCATGGCTGCTATGGTGGAGGGTCGAGTTGTGGTGCAACGGGGCTTTTCCATGCAAGGCAAAACTGATTTGTTTGTGCTGGAAAACAACACCTTGTGCACAGACACACATTGGTGCGAGATTCTCCACCCCATAATCCATCCCCACACAGGCATCGCTGGCTCGGACTTCATTTTCACGGATGACAATGGCCGCCATCATCATGCATGTCATGCCAGTCAGCACCTGCAGGATGAGGGAATGTGCATGAATGCAATGGCCAGCGTGATCTCTGGACATTAATAATAATAATAATAATAATAATAATAATAATAATAATAATAATAATAATGATGAATCATATTTATATGGCGCAATATCCTGATAAATACAGCTCTAAACGCCTTATACAGCAACAAATTACAATCAATAGTGTCATACATAAACATTGCAATATAATTATATACATGGCATGCAATCAACAATCAATGATTCATCAGAAATCAAACATACTTGTACCGCAGGGGGAAACAAAAGAAAGAAAAAAGTTACTTGGACACACACATGCTCTCCCCCTCCTGAATCCCATTGAACATGTCTGGGACATTATGGAGCAAGCCGCACAAGCAGGAGAGCAGCATCCTCGTACCG
>JAGGCT020001933.1:10000-20000 GCA_017654935.2 Phymorhynchus buccinoides
CATACAGTACATACATACATACATACATACGTACGTTCGTACATACATACATACACACAGACACAAACACACACACACACATCCCCACACACATGCATAAGCACATGCCAGCTCGGGCATGCACACACACACTTTCTGTCTCCCACCTTTCCCATGCCATTCCTCATCCGCACACGCTTTCATTCTCACAATCCGATCATGGTGGACAGTAGTGTTCAGAGAATAGATGGGTTTTCAGGTTGGTTTTGAAAACTGACAGGGAGTTGGAATGTCTGAGAGACAGAGGGAGTTTGTTCCAAGTAGCTGGAGCCTGAAAAGAAAAGGATCTCTCGCCATAAGTTTTCGTTTTAAATTGACACAAACATTAATAAGCACAAGGGCACCACACATCAGGCTTTTTGTTGTGAAATAAGCAACAACCAGTCCAAGATTCGATCTCAGTTTCCTCTAGCCCTCTTCTCCCATGCTCATGGTCTTCTTAGAAAATACTACCAGGAATTTATCACGAACCAAATGGTTAAATTGGTGATAAATACCTCCGAGTCTCAAAGTAAGGATAAGGCTGCATGCCCTAAGATGCACTGGAATTATGTCCCAGTCAAACTAGCATCTTACAACTATCAGTACATTTTGATGGGTGTTCAATATGCACTGTGGGATTCACAGAAGGGACATTTTTACCTTCAATTGTGACAGAATGAATGCATAGCTCATAAAGAATGCACGTTGCCCCAAATCCAGAGTGTGTTTCTTCTACATAGTAGGGGGGGGGGGGGGGGGGGGGGGGTGCACTGTGGGAAGACAGACAGAAGGGACAGTCTCTCTCTCTCTCCCTCTTTTTTCACCCCCCCCCCCCCTCTCTCTCTCTCTCTCTCTCTCTCTCTCTCTCAGTTTGATCTCTGTTCAATCTCTCTCTCTCTCTCTCTCTTTCAGTTCTGTCTTCTGTCTTCGTCTCTCTCTCCTCCCCCCCCCCCCCTTTTAACAGTTATCTGGCAAATGAAAGTCTGCTTACCAGGAAGAACCAAAGCACATTAATACAATGAGTGCATTTATACATTAAGAATGAACAAGGATATCACACACACGCGCCCAAACAGTCAGACAGACAGACAGACAGACAGACAGACAGACAGACTATCCCTTTGCTTGAAGTTCCTTCGTTCGTCCTTGTGGTCCTCGTTTTCCACCGCAAGGACAGAGTCCAAGGGGGTCGTCTGACTGACGAGATGGCCACACGTCACAATGACCAAGCATCGCGCTCCGTGTTCATTTCTGTCTTCATTAACTTTCTGATGTTGGTGCTGATCTTCTTCTCTGGTTATGGCGAGGCCGTCATAGGGATGGCTACAGAGGTAAAGGCTCAGTTTAAACAGCCCCCCCTCTTCCTTCCCTCCCCTAAAAAATGTGCATTGAAAACAATTCACTGAAGCCACATTCTACCATTCTCGGGAAAGGGACAGACTTAGGATCAACCTAGGATTATGTTCATAACAGAAGGCAGACGGGACAGGGACAGACTTAGGATCAACCTAGGATTATGTTCATAACAGAAGGCAGACGGGAAAGGGACAGACTTAGGATCAACCTAGGATTATGTTCATAACAGAAGGCAGACGGGAAAGGGACAGACTTAGGATCAACCTAGGATTATGTTCATAACAGAAGGCAGACGGGAAAGGGACAGACTTAGGATCAACCTAGGATTATGTTCATAACAGAAGGCAGACGGGACAGGGACAGACTTAGGATCAACCTAGGATTATGTTCATAACAGAAGGCAGACGGGAAAGGGACAGACTTAGGATCAACCTAGGATTATGTTCATAACAGAAGGCAGACGGGAAAGGGACAGACTTAGGATCAACCTAGGATTATGTTCATAACAGAAGGCAGACGGGAAAGGGACAGACTTAGGATCAACCTAGGATTATGTTCATAACAGAAGGCAGACGGGAAAGGGACAGACTTAGGATCAACCTAGGATTATGTTCATAACAGAAGGCAGACGGGAAAGGGACAGACTTAGGATCAACCTAGGATTATGTTCATAACAGAAGGCAGACGGGAAAGGGACAGACTTAGGATCAACCTAGGATTATGTTCATAACAGAAGGCAGACGGGAAAGGGACAGACTTAGGATCAACCTAGGATTATGTTCATAACAGAAGGCAGACGGGAAAGGGACAGACTTAGGATCAACCTAGGATTATGTTCATAACAGAAGGCAGACGGGAAAGGGACAGACTTAGGATCAACCTAGGATTATGTTCATAACAGAAGGCAGACGGGAAAGGGACAGACTTAGGATCAACCTAGGATTATGTTCATAACAGAAGGCAGAAAGGAAAGGGACAGACTTAGGATCAACCTAGGATTATGTCCATAACAGAAGGCAGACAGGACAGGGACAGACTTAGGATCAACCTAGGATTATGTCCATAACAGAAGGCAGACTTTGAGGTTGAGGGTCGTAACGTGAGAAGGGAGGGGTGACCAAAGTACAAAATGGATGACATTTGACCCCAGTGTAGTTTCTCCGGGAGAATATTGACATTAGTTTCACTATTCTACGAGTTGACTATTTTTGGGTAACACCGTGTTCGTTTTTATTTAAGATTATGCTGAGAGGAGAAAATGGATGGGGCGCTTTGAAGCTGTCGATAAACGTGAAGCACAGGCAACGGTTCACACTTACAAAGTATTCTGGCAGGCACAGCTGTTTCCAACTTAGTAGGATTTCTGTGAGCCACGGTTATGTGTTCCCTGACGACATTGTCGGTCGGATCAAGCTGTTGGGTAAGGTAAAATGTGTGTGCGTGCGCGCGCGCGCGCGCGCGTGTGTGTGTGTGTGTGTGTGTGTGTGTGTGTGTGTGTGTGTGTGTGTGTGTGTGTGTGTGTGTGTGTGTTTTGTTTTGTTTTGTTTAATTTAACGTGTTTTTAGACGACTATGATATTGTAAATGACTGATATCAAAATTACACTGATTGTCATTTAATAAATTAAAACATAATAAAAGATTAAATCAATTAACAAGAACAACAACCAAAACTAAATGTTTAAAAACAAAAATGAACATGTCATACTAACATACCAATGGGACTGTGAAGTAAATAGTATGTTGCATTAGACAGAAATAAATGATTTGAAATTAGAATTTAAAAATCGTCTATTGAAGGATTTTCAGGTAGTTGGAAACTGGGTAGGTACTGCCTCATAAGGGGACAATCAAACAGTATAATATGGAATGGAAACTGGGTAGGTACTGCCTCATAAGGGGACAATCAAACAGTATAATATGGAATGGAAACTGGGTAGGTACTGCCTCATAAGGGGACAATCAAACAGTATAATATGGAATGGAAACTGGGTAGGTACTGCCTCATAAGGGGACAATCAAACAGTATAATATGGAATGGAAACTGGGTAGGTACTGCCTCATAAGGGGACAATCAAACAGTATAATACGGAATGGAAACTGGGTAGGTACTGCCTCATAAGGGGACAATCAAACAGTATAATATGGAATGGAAACTGGGTAGGTACTGCCTCATAAGGGGACAATCAAACAATATAATACGGAATGGAAACTGGGTAGGTACTGCCTCATAAGGGGACAATCAAACAGTATAATATGGAATGGAAACTGGGTAGGTACTGCCTCATAAGAGGACAATCAAACAATATAATATGGAATGGAAGCTGGGTAGGTACTGCCTCATAAGGGGACAATCAAACAGTATAATATGGAATGGAAACTGGGTAGGTACTGCCTCATAAGGGGACAATCAAACAATATAATATGGAATGGAAGCTGGGTAGGTACTGCCTCATAAGGGGACAATCAAACAGTATAATATGGAATGGAAACTGGGTAGGTACTGCCTCATAAGGGGACAATCAAACAGTATAATATGGAATGGAAACTGGGTAGGTACTGCCTCATAAGGGGACAATCAAACAATATAATATGGAATGGAAGCTGGGTAGGTACTGCCTCATAAGGGGACAATCAAACAGTATAATATGGAATGGAAACTGGGTAGGTACTGCCTCATAAGGGGACAATCAAACAGTATAATATGGAATGGAAACTGGGTAGGTACTGCCTCATAAGGGGACAATCAAACTGTATAATATGGAATGGAAGCTGGGTAGGTACTGCCTCATAAGGGGACAATCAAACAGTATAATATGGAATGGAAACTGGGTAGGTACTGCCTCATAAGGGGACAATCAAACAGTATAATATGGAATACTGGGTAATCATAAGGGGACAATCAAACAGTATAATATGAATGGAAGCTGGGTAGGTACTGCCTCATAAGGGGACAATCAAACAATATAATATGGAATGGAAGCTGGGTAGGTACTGCCTCATAAGGGGACAATCAAACATGTATAATATAATACGGAATGGAAACTGGGTAGGTACTGCCTCATAAGGGGACAATCAAACAGTATAATATGGAATGGAAGCTGGGTAGGTACTGCCTCATAAGGGGACAATCAAACAGTATAATATGGAATGGAAACTGGGTAGGTACTGCCTCATAAGGGGACAATCAAACAGTATAATATGGAATGGAAACTGGGTAGGTACTGCCTCATAAGGGGACAATCAAACAGTATAATATGGAATGGAAGCTGGGTAGGTACTGCCTCATAAGGGGACAATCAAACAGTATAATATGGAATGGAAACTGGGTAGGTACTGCCTCATAAGGGGACAATCAAACAATATAATATGGAATGGAAACTGGGTAGGTACTGCCTCATAAGGGGACAATCAAACAATATAATATGGAATGGAAACTGGGTAGGTACTGCCTCATAAGGGGACAATCAAACAATATAATATGGAATGGAAACTGGGTAGGTACTGCCTCATAAGGGGACAATCAAACAATATAATATGGAATGGAAACTGGGTAGGTACTGCCTCATAAGGGGACAATCAAACAGTATAATATGGAATGGAAGCTGGGTAGGTACTGCCTATGGAATGGAACTGGGTAGGTACTGCAATAAGACAATCAAACAGTATAATATGGAATGGAAGCTGGGTAGGTACTGCCTCATAAGGGGACAATCAAACAGTATAATATGGAATGGAAACTGGGTAGGTACTGCCTCATAAGGGGACAATCAAACAGTATAATATGGAATGGAAACTGGGTAGGTACTGCCTCATAAGGGGACAATCAAACAGTATAATATGGAATGGAAACTGGGTAGGTACTGCCTCATAAGGGGACAATCAAACAGTATAATATGGAATGGAAACTGGGTAGGTACTGCCTCATAAGGGGACAATCAAACAGTATAATATGGAATGGAAACTGGGTAGGTACTGCCTCATAAGGGGACAATCAAACAGTATAATATGGAATGGAATGGGAACTGCCTCATAAGGGGACAATCAAACAATATAATAGGAATGGAAGCTGGGTAGGTACTGCCTCATAAGGGGACAATCAAACAGTATAATATGGAATGGAAACTGGGTAGGTACTGCCTCATAAGGGGACAATCAAACAGTATAATATGGAATGGAAGCTGGGTAGGTACTGCCTCATAAGGGGACAATCAAACAGTATAATATGGAATGGAAACTGGGTAGGTACTGCCTCATAAGGGGACAATCAAACAGTATAATATGGAATGGAAGCTGGGTAGGTACTGCCTCATAAGGGGACAATCAAACAGTATAATATGGAATGGAAACTGGGTAGGTACTGCCTCATAAGGGGACAATCAAACAGTATAATATGGAATGGAAACTGGGTAGGTACTGCCTCATAAGGGGACAATCAAACAGTATAATATGGAATGGAAGCTGGGTAGGTACTGCCTCATAAGGGGACAATCAAACAGTATAATATGGAATGGAAGCTGGGTAGGTACTGCCTCATAAGGGGACAATCAAACAGTATAATATGGAATGGAAACTGGGTAGGTACTGCCTCATAAGGGGACAATCAAACAGTATAATATGGAATGGAAACTGGGTAGGTACTGCCTCATAAGGGGACAATCAAACAGTATAATATGGAATATGGTAATGGAAGGGGACTGGGTAGGTACTGCCTCATAAGGGGACAATCAAACAATATAATATGGAATGGAAACTGGGTAGGTACTGCCTCATAAGGGGACAATCAAACAATATAATATGGAATGTTAAAAGTTTCTCCCCACACATTTTGCAGTATTAACATGCTTACATTTTAAAGAATTAAATTTAATTCTAAAACATAAACTAAAAATTTCCCTTGAAAAAAAAAAGATTTAACGAAGAAACGTTGCAAGAGGTATGTGAATTTATGCTACAGCCAACACGAGTTTTGATGCCTTTTTCTAAAAGACTATGACATTCCTTTACAGATAAAGGAATATTGATATTTTCACAACCTCTTCTGGCTACTCTGTCTGCCCATTCATTTCCATAAACACCACAATGTGATGAAACCCAAGTGAAGGTTACACTAGATCCCTTTTGAACGAGAACATGAATAAGATGATTAACTTCGATTATTAAGTCAGATCTGTTTCTAAGCTTTATGGATCTTAGTGTAGGTAAGACAGACAGACAGACAGACAGACAGACAGACAGACAGACAGACAGAGTCAACAGAAAACGTAATTTGGAACATAATCATAGGAAGGTTAAAGACCCCCCACGTCACGTGTCACATTCCCTCTTATGCTAGGAAGATTTCTTAAGATTTCTTACCAGCTATAAGAAGGAAAACACGTGAAAACCGTGATTTTGACACGTGACGTGGTGGGTCTTTAACAACATAATTATCGCATAAAAAGTAAAAATAGAATGTCCTTCACCAATATGAAATGATTTTTCTTTCTTTAGAAAAAAAGTGTGTGTGCATGTAAGTGTGCGCGTGCGTGTGCGTGTGTATGTGTGTGTGTGTGTGTGTGTGTGTGTGTGTGTGTGTGTGTGTGTGTGTGTGTGTGTGTGTGTGTGTGTGTGTGTGTGTGTGTGTGTGTGTGTGTGTGTGTGTGTGTGTGTGTGTGTGTGTGTGTGTGTGTGTGTGTGTGTGTGTGTGTGTGAAATATTCAAACATTTGAACAGCTTAGTATGCTTTCTGTTTATCTGGATGAATATGTGTTGATTGTGGACATGCACCGCCAAGAAGAAACAAATAATATGCGTCTATTAGCGTGCGCAAGGAGTTCTTAAGCTTATGTGAAGACTGTTTCGGTCACTCATACCATACACACACTCACACCAGGCACTAATCTCACTCGCCTGTCACAGTAAAATAATTTCTATGATATGCACGTACAAAACGTTTGTGGACATTTTTTTTAGCAACATTAATGCTTTATTTTGTAAAGAAACAGCAAAAGGGCCAACTAAGAATATACAAAAAATACATAAAAAAGCGCATGAATACATACAGAAAACTGTTATAAATACACCAGGAAAACTATCCCTCGATGCTATTGATATCCTTTGTATGTTAGATATTTAATAATCACAAGCTAATACAATCAAACTGCTTATCTGAGACGAATTTATGTATAGTTAAAAACAGCTAGAGAACAATACAATTATGGCAGAGGCAGCACAGGTATGTATGGCACTGGTGAAGCTGTTTCTGGCTACTTCTTAGCTTTAAAATATATTATATTTCACATTTATAACTATACGTTTTCTTCTTCTTCTGCGTTCCCAGGCCATAAGGCCACAATGGGTACGTGTGTGTCCGTTTTCCAGTTTTCACTGGTCTCCTCGCTGCATTCAGCCGACACACTCCGATTTCGGAGGAGCTCAAAGGAGAAAACTATATGGAAGATTTGTTTGAGGAAAAAGGCAGGAGAATGGGCCAAAAAGTCAGAAAGACAGTAGATGACACAAAGCAAGGGAAAAGGCAGAGTCAAAGAGAGAGACAGATTAGAGGAAGCTACAAGCACTGAACTTCCAGAAGATGTGGGAACTATTTTTACGAAAGACCCCCCGGTATCCCCACGGGGAATTAGGTATCTAATAATTATAAGATAATAGAATCAAACCGCTTATGTGAGATGCATTGAGTCCTAATCGAAAACAGCTACAGAGCAATGCAACGATGACAGAGACAACAAAGGTATGTATGGCACTCGTGAAGCTGTTTCTGGCTATTTATTAGTTTTAAAATATATTATATTTCACATTTATTAAAAAAAAACTTATTTAAGACTGCCAGAGAAAACATAAAAAAATCATTAGGCAAATCATGCCATGCAAACGACAACTGATAGAGACAATCTGGAAAAATGGTCTGGGGATATGGACCTCTTGACTGTGCAAGAGCAAAAGCCAGCATATCAGGGTTATTCCTCTTCATCTGTGATGTCATAAGGTCAGTACGTAATACGTTGGTGGCAGTCAAGGGGTTAAATTACAGCTCTGTGTAGCATGAATGAAAGAATCTCAGTGAATTGTGCTAGCACCGTCCCCCTAGTCTGTCAGGATTAAAAACAATGATGCATTTGAAATCACAGCAAAATACATATGAAAGCTAAACACATATTGATATTATCCACCGTGTTTTATGTTTTCTAAATTGAAGAGGCTATCCCATTACTGAAAAGGATGTTGCTTTAACATCTTCATTACATTTGTTTTCTAAATTGAAGAGTATCCCATTACTGAAAAAAAAAGCAACAACCAACAATTGAAACTAATACAAAAAACAGTGGATATTTATTTGTTTTTTGTTTCTTCTATAGAGTTTGCGAAGAGCAATATTTACATAATTATGAAGCAAAACATTTCCTCCATTTGTTTTCTAAATTGAAGAGGCTATCCCATTACTGAAAAGGATGAGACTCACCTAGGCAAAGGGCATTGGTATTACTTTGGTATTGGTATTTGGTGTTAGTATTTGGTATTGGTAGTTGGTAGTCTTTCTAGTCACAGAGAGAGCTTCCCATGCTCCCACCTGTTGCTTTAACATCTTCAGTACATTTGTTTTCTAAATTGCTGAGGCCACCCATTATTTTTTTTTGCTTTAACATCTTTTTGTGTGTGACTGAAGGGTAAGGAGGGGGATACATTTTGATGTTGCTTTAACATCTTGTACATTTCTCTCTCTCTCTCTCATGTTGTTTTCTCTCTCTATCCCATTACTGAAAAGGATGTTGCTTTAACATCTTCTACATCTGTTTTCTAAATTGAAGAGGCTATCCCATCTCTACTTTGTTTTCTAAATTGAATTAACCTTGTTGTTAGCTTCAAAGAAATGAAAATGATATTCGGAATCTGAAAAGGGTTGCTTTAACATCTTCATACATTTGTTTTCTAAATTGAGAGCTACATTACTGAAAAGGATGTTGCTATTTCATATTTGTCCTATCATTCTGATGTTGCTTTGATTGACATGTTTTCTAAATTGAAGAGGCTACCACTATTTGCTTTAACTCTTTCTGATTTGTTATAGAGGCTATCCCATTACTGAAAAGTATTGTTGCTTTAACCACTCTTCACTACATTTGTTTTCTAAATTGAAGAGGCTATCCCATTACTGAAAAGGATGTTGCTTTAACATCTTCACTACATTTGTTTTCTAAATTGAAGAGGCTATCCCATTACTGAAAAGGATGTTGCTTTAACATCTTCAGTACATTTGTTTTCTAAATTGAAGATTTGGCTGAAGATCCCATTACTGAAAAGGATGTTGCTTTAACATCTTCACTACATTTGTTTTCTAAATTGAAGAGGCTATCCCATTACTGAAAAGGATGTTGCTTTAACATCTTCACTACATTTGTTTTCTAAATTGAAGAGGCTATCCCATACTACTGACATTGCTTTAGTATCATGTGTATTGATTGAAAATTAACCACTATCTGCTTTAACAGTGATTGTTATATGTGGCGACACTAGTATCATGTGTATTGATTGAATATTAACCACTATCTGACTGAAGTGAGTGTTATATGTGGCGACACTAGTATCATGTGTATTGATTGAAATGTTAACCACTATCTGACTGG
>JAGGCT020001933.1:25000-30721 GCA_017654935.2 Phymorhynchus buccinoides
AATGAATAAAACATGTATGATCAAGGGAAATACAAATGATGTCAAAACATGCCACTCATGCACACCACATTCCTACACCACTGACCAGGGAGTTGACGGCTTCAGGTCGCACGGAGTTGACGTGACGCACAGCCAGATAGACGTCCACGTCACCGTCACACGTCACACGGCTGATGACGTCCCACAGAGCACACAGCGCCCCGCTCTGAGCCACCCCGTCACTGGTATCAACACAATGATGAAGAGATGAAGATGATGAAGATACCACAGAGCACACAGCGCCCCGCTCTGAGCCACCCCGTCACTGGTATCAACACAATGATGAAGAGATGAAGATGATGAAGATACCACAGAGCACACAGCGCCCCGCTCTGAGCCACCCCGTCACTGGTATCAACACAATGATGAAGAGATGAAGATGATGAAGATACCACAGAGCACACAGCGCCCCGCTCTGAGCCACCCCGTCACTGGTATCAACACAATGATGAAGAGATGAAGATGATGAAGATACCACAGAGCACACAGCGCCCCGCTCTGAGCCACCCCGTCACTGGTATCAACACAATGATGAAGAGATGAAGATGATGAAGATACCACAGAGCACACAGCGCCCCGCTCTGAGCCACCCCGTCACTGGTATCAACACAATGATGAAGAGATGAAGATGATGAAGATACCACAGAGCACACAGCGCCCCGCTCTGAGCCACCCCGTCACTGGTATCAACACAATGATGAAGAGATGAAGATGATGAAGATACCACAGAGCACACAGCGCCCCGCTCTGAGCCACCCCGTCACTGGTATCAACACAATGATGAAGAGATGAAGATGATGAAGATACCACAGAGCACACAGCGCCCCGCTCTGAGCCACCCCGTCACTGGTATCAACACAATGATGAAGAGATGAAGATGATGAAGATACCACAGAGCACACAGCGCCCCGCTCTGAGCCACCCCGTCACTGGTATCAACACAATGATGAAGAGATGAAGATGAGAGAGAGAGAGATGATGAAGAGATGAGAGATATTTAGACCACAGAGATTTAGCGCCCCGCCAAGAGAGAGAGAGAGAGAGAGAGAGAGAGAGAGAGAGAGAGAGAGAGAGAGAGAGAGAGAGAGAGAGAGAGAGAGAGAGAGAGAGAGACAGAGAGAGAGAGAGAGAGAGAGAGAGAGAGTCATACAAACAGGAGGGGAATCTTCAGTTTTGTGGTCCATCCGCGTTTTGTCACATCCAAAACAATGATCAATTTACTATCAATCAATTGATCATCAATCAATTAATCATGATATAATGATGTGCATGGGATGCGGACTGGGTGATGGGTGGGGTGTCCCAATCCTGTGGTCAGTGTGTCCATCAATGTATCATCAATCAATTTATCAATCAATTTATCACCAATCAATTTATCACCACTCAATGTATCATCAAACAACTGATCACAATTTATCAATCAATTTATCACCAATCAACTGATCATCAATCAATTTATCATCAATCAATTTATCATCAATCAATTCATCAATCAATTTATCATCAATCAATTTATCATCAATCAATTTATCATCAATCAATTTATCACCAATCAATTTATCACCAATCAATTTATCACCACTCAATGTATCATCAAACAACTGATCATCAATCAATTTATCATAAATGAATTGGTCATCAATCAATTGGTCATTAATCAATGTATCACCAATCAATGTATCATCCATCAATATATCATCAATCAATTAACCACCAATCAATTGGCCATCAATCAATATATCATCAATCAATTGATCATCATATACTGACGTGCACTGGATGAGGACTGGGTTGGGTGTGGGGGTTCCCAGTCCTGTGGTCAGTGTGTCCATCAACAGCAGTAGGTCAGACACATCGTCAACAACCTCCCCGCTCCACGCCTCGTACTGCAACACTCGAACCTCCCGGACATCCTGCCACAATAAAATACAGCATATTGTTCATAAATAACATCCTACCACACAAACTGACAATGCAATACAGAATATTGGTAATATTAATATCCTACTACACAAGCTAACAATAAAATACAGAATATTGGTCATGATAATACAACAAACTACTACACAAACTAACAATAAAATACAGAATATTGGTCATAATATATCCTACCACACAAACTGACAATGAAATACAGAATATTGGTCATACAACTCTGCTACACAAACTAACAATAAAATACAGAATATTGGTCATAATACTCTACTACACAAACTAACAATAAAATACAGAATATTGGTCATAATACTTTACTACACAAACTAACAATAAAATACAGAATATTGGTCATACAACTCTGCTACACAAACTAACAATAAAATACAGAATATTGGTCATAATACTATACTACACAAACTGACAAAAAATACAGAATATTGGTCATAATACCCTGCCACACAAACTAACAATAAAATACAGAATATTGGTCATAATACTCTGCTACACAAACTAACAATAAAATACAGAATATTGGTCATAATACTATACTACACAAACTGACAATGAAATACAGAATATTGGATCATAATACCCTGCCACACAAAAACAATACAATAAAATACAGAATATTGATCATAATACCCTACTACACAAACTAACAATAAAATACAGAATATTGGTCATAATACCCTGCCACACAAACTAACAATAAAATACAGAATATTGGTCATAATACCCTACTACACAAACTGACAATACAATACAGAATATTGATCATAATACCCTGCCACACAAACTAACAATACAATACAGAATATTGATCATAATACCCTGCCACACAAACTAACAATACAATACAGAATATTGATCATAATACCCTGCCACACAAACTAACAATACAATACAGAATATTGATCATAATACCCTGCCACACAAACTAACAATACAATACAGAATATTGATCATAATACACTGCCACACAAACTAACAATAAAATACAGAATATTGATCATAATACCCTGCCACACAAACTAACAATACAATACAGAATATTGATCATAATACCCTGCCACACAAACTAACAATACAATACAGAATATTGATCATAATACCCTGCCACACAAACTAACAATACAATACAGAATATTGATCATAATACCCTGCCACACAAACTAACAATACAATACAGAATATTGATCATAATACCCTGCCACACAAACTAACAATACAATACAGAATATTGATCATAATACCCTGCCACACAAACTAACAATACAATACAGAATGTTGATCATAATACCCTGCCACACAAACTAACAATACAATACAGAATATTGATCATAATACTATACTACACAAGCTAACAATAACATACAGTATATTGGTCATAATACAATACTACACAAACTAACAATAAAATGCAGCATATTGGTCATAATACTCTACTAAAAAAATGGGTGGCGCGCCTCTGGCTGCGACGCAATCTCCAGGAGGGACAACCCGAATTTCACAGATACGCCTATGTGACGATAAAATACCTAATGCCTAATACCTAATACACAATAATACCCTAATAATAATACCTAATACCTAACCTAATGCCTAAATACCTAATACCTACTACACAAACTAACATTAACATACCATATATTGCAGACATTTCCCTGCCTGCCCCCCATAAAACAAATTTCAAAATAAAGTAACAAACAAAACAACTATCATCAGTACACTGGTTAGGCAAATATCCACCGGAATAACCAGCTCAAAACGCACACTCAACTTCTCACCGGTCTCGTCATTCTTTCATAATAATTATAGGCCTAGGCTTTTGTTTTTCTCTGCAAAGATGCTCAGAATCATACATTATGAATTGTCTCTTGTGGTAATAATTCTGTAGGCTACATTAATTTTCATTTATCTGGTCCCGACTCTTGGGATGAACGTCCATGAATTGTTTGACAACTCAATACATTTTCTTCTTTGAATATTTCATTACTGAAACGTTCAAATGTTGTTCTGCAACAAATATAATATATTTGTGTGTGTGTGTGTGTGTGTGTGTGTGTGTGTGTGTGTGTGTGTGTGTGTGTGTGTGTGTGTGTGTGTGTGTGTGTGTGTCAGCGCGAAGACTGTCCTGAAACAACTTAACGATCATCTATCCTCAAACAATCTTCATCATCCTTATCAGTCTGCCTATAGAACCAACCACAGTACAGAAACAGCCCTTGTTCAAATCGTCAATGACCTCTTATTTGCTTCTGATGCTGGTCAAATCTCTCTTTTGACACTTCTTGATCTCTCTGCTGCCTTTGATACCATAGACCACTCCATTCTTCTGTCTCGTCTTGAACATACTTTTGGAATTAAGGGCCCTGCTCTTTCTTGGTTTTCCTCTTACCTTTCTGATCGTTTTCAATCAGTTCTGGTCAATGGTCGTCAGTCTGAACAGGTTAGGCTTTCTTGTGGAGTCCCCCAGGGGTCTGTGCTTGGTCCTGTCTTGTTTACTTTGTATACGTCACCTCTTGCCAATGTCATCGATCAGCACAACATGAAACATCACTTCTATGCAGATGACTCACAACTCCAAAACAGTACAACCCCTGAAGATCTAGATTCCATTCTTACAGAAAGTAACAACTGCTATATTGATATTCAAAATTGGATGGTTCAAAATAAACTTCAATTAAATGGTGAAAAAACCGAAGCAATGCTTGTAGGGACAAAAAACAAACTAGCCTCTGTTTCCATAGAGTCAATCCAACTGGGTAACAATATCATTCCCCTCTCAGACTCAGTCAAAAACTTAGGTGTCACTTTGGACAATACTCTTTCCATGCAGAGTTTCCTGACTCAGACCTGTCAGTCCTGCTACTATCAAATTCGTTGCATTGGCTATATTCGTAAATACCTCTCAGATGAAGCCACAGCAAAGCTTGTTACTTCCCTCATCCTATCTCGTATTGACTACTGTAATGCTCTCCTTTCTGGCCTATCAGTCTCTTCTCTATCTTGTCTCCAGCGTATTCAAAACACAGCTGCTCGTCTTGTCCTTAGGAAGAAAAAGTTCGATCATGTTAGCCCTCTTCTGCGTTCTTTGCACTGGCTTCCTGTCGCAGACAGAATTGAGTATAAATTAAACACACTTTGCTATAAATCTATTCATAAAGCTGCTCCATCTTACCTCTGTGACAATATTTCCATCTATACGCCAGCTCGCACTTTACGTTCAGTTTCTGACCCTCTTTCTCTCCAGATCCCTAGGTATAAGCTTTCAACTGTTGGTCGGCGCTCTTTTGCTGTCTCAGGACCGACCTCCTGGAACAAACTTCCGCTCTCCCTCCGTCAGCGACCGACTCTCTCTGCTTTCAAAGCTAACCTCAAAACCCACCTGTTCCCCCGTCATTAAAGCTCCTCTCTCTTTATCTTCTCTCTCTTGCCATTAGGTCTGTTTCTGCTATATTCCATTTATGTTATCTGTGTGTGTTCGCGTTGTATTGCGTTTGTGTTTGAATGCGCTTTGAATGCTAACGTGTGTGTGCGCTTTGATTTGATTTCTATCAAGATTCAGCGCCGTATAAATACTGTATGTTGTTGTTGTTGTTGTTGTTATTGTGATTATTAATTTCCAAGCAAAATAAAAGCATTGTTTGCAACAGTAGTTTACAACTACATAGCGTACAATGCACACTTCTACTTCCAAACACACACACAAAATATCAATTAGAAACGTACAACTGGCACAGT
>JAGGCT020001934.1:10000-37278 GCA_017654935.2 Phymorhynchus buccinoides
CTACTACTACTACTACTACTACTACTACTAGGGGAAGACGGGGTAAAAAGCGCATGGGCGGGTAAGAAGCCCACCCCAATTATCTCATGAAATGAAGCAAATTTCAGTCTCATTTTGCCCATGAGAGGAGCGTTAATGTCTAGCATTCGTCTCATGGGCAAATTGGACTGAAATTTTCCTTATTTCATGAGATAATTGGGGTGGGCTTCTTACCCGCCCATGCGCTTTTTACCCCGTCTTCCCCTACTACTACTACTTCTTTGGCTGTTTCCTGGCTATTAGCAAAAAATAAATAAACAAATAAACGGACATGTACTTTTGGAGTATAAAAAACGCTCTAACCGTGTGTGGTGCCAAAGGGAAATAACTAAACAAAAGTAGTTGTAAGAATGTGTTTTTTGCAAGCAAGGAAACATTTATAGCAATTGCTTCCCTTGTTTTATTTATTTTTTGTGTAAATATAAGTTGTTTTTTGTTCTTCCAATAACACTTTTGATAATTAGACAATGGGAATGAAAGCTGGTGATATGCGTGTAAGATAATAACTAGAAAACAATTTAATACACGTTGAGATTTTATTAAAAAATTAAAAAATATTAATGCGAAATAAAATACGCTTGATTTGTATGGAAAAGAGCAGCAGTGTGTCTTGCAGTATCCTTGGAAACAAAGTGTATACAACAAAGTGTATACATTTTTGTTTGTGGCTCAAGCCACAAACCTATAACTCACTTGGTCGGTCTGTCTGTCGGTCCAAAATTGTCGCACTTCAAATCGAGGCTACACTTCAAAATTAATTGAGGCCGCTTTTTAAAATGATGTATTTCAAAAGCGTACAAAATAATAAACATACGTACTACAGACACGACGAGTATGCGGTGCTTCTTTTGATGAGCATAAGTAGGATACATAGTTTTAAATGTTTTCCAAAAGATATAAAAAGTTACGAAATGGTGCAGAGATAACATTCTGGGACGGTATTCATGTCGAGATAGCATGAGACTTAGCATGATGCTAACTTAGAAGCTCTTCCAAAAGTCCTATTAAATCCTATAGGACATTGGAAGAGCTTCTAAGTTAGCATGATGCTAAGTCTCATGCTATCTCGACATGAATACCGTCCCTGGTTTACAGATTAAAATTATTGAAAAGCCAGGGGAGGTAACTCATGATTGGAGTGGTAAAAATACTGTTTTCGTATTGCCTCCAGTATTGTTCCCACCATCTTTGCATTTACAAATGTCCCATATGTGTCTGATGCAGACCAAGAGGACGTAAAACACAATTTTCGCCAAAACAAAGTATATAACACACTGATGTCTACTTGACATGAAAATTTGAAAGGCAGTCTGCAGTGCTGCTGATCTGTTCAAACTGATGTGAAATGTTCATTGTATCTCGTTCTTTTCCCTGTTTCATAGGGGAAGTCACATTTTGCCCATGAGACGAATGCTAAACATTAACACTCGTCTCATGGGCAAATTAGACTGAATGTTTTTAAATTTCATGACTTTTTTGACCACCAGGTGGCATAACGCTCGAGTGGGGCTAATCCTCTATATTCTTAGTTGGGGATAAAGAGAGATAGGGAGGAGATCCTCTCTCTCTCTCTCTCTCTCTCTCTCTCTCTCTCACTCTCACACACACACACACACACTACGCCCAACAAAGAATACCGCGTGATAAGCCCCTAGTGGTTTGACTGCCCCCTGGCGGTCAAATCATCACCATAAGTCGACCTTAGGCATGGGCTTCTTACCCGCCCTAATTTAATAAATGAATATGATTGTGCGTTTTAACGCATTATCATTTTTTAACAGCAATTATGAGAAATTGCTTGGTGGACGAATTTGTAATACTATAATACTGTTATATAACACATCAAATCACGTGTCCTCTGTTCCAATGGTAATGTTGATCTCCAAACTCAACATCTGGGTGTTGTTTCACAAGGACTAACGTTACGTTGCGTGAGCGCAAATCGGCAAAAACGGTACTAAGAAACACCTCTTTTGCCGAAAACCTTTTGTGGCTACTCACAAAGTATCTCTTGGCGAACTATCACGTGATTAGCATGGGGTGAATACATTTCTTGTTGTTGATTGGTCCATTAAAGTTTGGTTAAAATAATACATTTTTGTTACCAATCAGACAAGAGCTTGTAATATTCTGCAAACGTTTTCTAATGCGTTTCTTAGGCCCCGTTTGGCGTAAGCGTTATTCGCGCGGCGACTGTTATATAGAGAAACTCTCCCCAGACAGCCACACAGAAGACCACAAGGAACGAAAGTGCCGAAACGTCTGAACGTCTCCAAGCTGAATTGAAATGCGAAACAGAAACTGGAAAATTAAAATTAGGGGTGTATGGCCAGTGGCCACAAACTGATAAAACTTGCAAAATGTGACGTAAAAATATAAATGACATAATTTTTAGAATGACGCACGGTGTTCTAAGTGCTGTATGTCTGCTCAAACACACGAGTCGATAGGCTACGAGAGCTGATGGTAGAGTGACTTGCCCTGTTTGACCGATTGAATTAGGCAAGATCACTCCCACACACCATGAAATTACTCCCCTTAGTTATTTCCGAACAATTCCTAAAGTATCGGCCTTACCAGACATCTCCGATCACACTGAGGGAAAGTCGTCGCCAAATTCACCGCCGATTCTTCTTCTTCTTCCTCCATAGCTCAGACAGGTTCCTGTCAATTATGAGCGCAGATGCGTCATGCTGCCGTTATGCGCCTAAGTAATTAAATAATTAGGCCCAGCACCATGTCCGACTTTGGCTGGAGGAAATCTTTTTGAAAACGTTTCTTGAAAAAAAAGGCAGGAGAATGGTCCATAAAGGCAGAAAGATAGTAGATGACAGCAAGCGAAGGGAAAAGGCAGAGTCAAAAAGAGTGACAGATTAGAGGAAGCACAGAACTTCCAGAAGGTGGGGGACTATTTATAAAAAAGACACACCACCACGAGGGGAATTCGCCGAGTGATGGGTCGAACATCATCATTATCATCATCAGGTCGTCATCATCGTCATCATCATCATCATCATCACCATCATCATCATCATCATCATCATCACCATCATCCATCATCATCATCCATCATCACCATCATCATCATCATCATCATCATCATCATCATCACCATCATCATCAACATCATCATCATCATCATCATCATCATGATCATCATGATCATCAGCAGCATCATCATCATCATCATCATCATCATCATCCATCATCATCATCATCATTATCATGGTGCTGCAGCTAAAGGAATGAGAGCCTTTGGGGACCTTCCCCAATATCAGCTGTTCTCAAATCCAGAAGATAAGAGTATGGATGGAAACAGACATTCAATTAAACAAAACAAGAAACAAGAGACACACACACGCGCGCGCGCGAGAGCGCGCGCGAGACAGACGCACGAGCACACACACAGAGAGTTGTTTTATTAAACCAATTGACACGTGCAAGAGGTTTCCCCCGTTCCTTTCACGTCATACAATAATTATCAAACATTTCTAACATTTTGTGACACATGTATGTTTTCATGTCCAATTTAAAGAAAAAACATGCAGGAGAGACCCAGAAGAGCCACAGAGAGAAGTGGTGAGACACGTGCAAGAGGTTTCCCCCGTTCCTTTCACGTCATACAATAATTATCAAACATTTCAACAAGTGACACGTGTTCACAATTTAAAGAAAAAACATGCAGGAGAGACCCAGGAAGCCGCAGTGGTGAGCTGCTGGCTTGGGGCTGCTACATGAGAACATCTGGTGTTAGGGCTACTACATGAGAACAGCTGGTGTTAGGGCTACTACATGAGAACAGCTGGTGTTAGGGCTGCTGGACGAGATTCCTATTCAACCTGTTTTTACTTCATTTTTATACAGAGAAGGTGGGTACATTGCTATGTCTATGACGATTCACGATAATATTGAATTAGGCCAACATTCAAGTTTTGCAGAGGTTTAATTATATTGACGGAACAGCCACACATCACCAAGGTGAATATAGGATAAATGGGCCTCACGGCCTCTCAGTCTCAACTGACTTTTTCCAAGATTTTGGATTTTTATGCGTTGTTAGTTTGTACAGCAGTGATGTTTTTGTTGTTGTTGTAAACTTAATCAGTTATATTGATATTTCAGTTCAATATATGTTAGGTGTTTTTCTTCTTCTTCTTCTTCTTCTTCTTCTTCTTCTTCTTCTTCTTCTTCTTCTTCCTTTTATTCAGGCGTATAAAGTCCAACTTATCATCACAATACAGCAGCTGCTAAGAATTTTAGAATTTGCGTTGAAAACAGTGTCCACTGCTCTAGAAACTTAAAAACTGCATAATATTATTAGATGCAAGTTGTATTTGTGCAGAAAGGGTTGAGTATGCTAAATCTGAGAAATGACATTGTGCGTGCGCGCATGCACGCACGCGCGCGCGCGCACGCACACACACACACACACACACACACACACACACACCAACCCCCCCCCCACACACACACACACACACACACACACACACACACACACACACACACACACACACACACACACACACACACACACACACAGACAAGTCACTGTAACTGTCTACTGAGACGGCGTGACATGAACTTATTGAAGACTTGAAGCGCACAAAACACAACACACACACGCACACACACCACCACTAAGCCGTTCGTTGCAAGCACAACCAAGTTAGAAGAAGAGTTTTGTTTTACGTCCTCTCGGAATTAACCATGTGGGACATTTCTTTTAAATCAAGTTAAAATTTTATTTAAATACAGTTGAAGGAAAGAGAGAGATTTTTTTATTTAGTACTTTAATTTATAATCGTTTTAAAGTTTTAATTGAAAGCTACTTAGTTAATTTCACCATGTCTGGCCTGGCCTGCGACAACCAATTTAACCTTTAAGGTGTTTATATGGCTAATATTAAGATCAGCTCCCTCCGCTGTTCCAGGGTGAAGGCTTAGGGTTAGGGCCAATCAGCTCCCTCCGATTTACCTTTTCCGTTAAGCTGATTGGCCAACTTCACCATGGAACAGCGGAGGGAGCTGATCTTAACATTTGCCGTTTATTTACATATTTTATTTTATTTATCCTACTGTATATTACAACAGAACCATGGACTTGGGAGGTGGTGATGATGCGAATAATCCACCCACTTCGCCACACACAGAAGACGTCTCCCCAGCTTTAGCCGCCCAAGAGTGGTTTGTAAGGAACCGCGAGAAATCACTCGACTTTGCCCGAGTCTTTGAACAAATTAAACAACAGCTGAAGCACTTGCCACATGAAGTACCACGGGTGCTTCAACTCTTAAGTGAATTCAAGGAAGTTTATCAACAGCGGGTGCAGGCCTTAGAACAATGCCATCAACGTCTGCAGCAAGGGCAGCAGCTGAATATCCCGCAGCGACTGCAAGAGATACTGGATAGAGCGCGGCAGATTCACCAGGAACTGCAGCAACAACAACAACCGACGCAACAGCAACAACAACAACGGACGCAACAGCAACAACAACAACGGACGCAACAGCAACAACAACAGCGGACGCAGGCCTTAGAACAATGCCATCAACGTCTGCAGCAAGGGCAGCAGCTGAATATCCCGCAGCGACTGCAAGATATACTGGATAGAGCGCGGCAGATTCACCAGGAACTGCAGCAGCAACAACAACAACCGACGCAACAGCAACAACAACAACGGACGCAACAGCAACAACAATCGCTGCAACAACATCAACAGCAACAACAACAGCAGCAACCTCAACCCCACCAGAAAATGCAAGAAATCATACATCAAATGCTGCAACCTCCTCATCAGCCGCAACAGCAAGCGTTGCTAGCGTTACAGCTGAATCGACTGTTTTACCAGTTACAGCCACAACAGCAACAACAGCTGCAGGTGAGAGTCACCCAGCAAGGAGGCGCAGTCAGCGAACAATTATTTCCACCTCCAGTACTGGCACCAGGGGGCGCAGTCAGCGAACAATTATTTCCACCTCCAGTACTGGCACCAGGGGGCGCAGTCAGCGAACAATTATTTCCACCTCCAGTACTGGCACCAGGGGGCGCAGTCAGCGAACAATTATTTCCACCTCCAGTACTGGCACCAGGGGGCGCTCCAAGCTTCAGCGTATCAGCTCAGCCGACCACAGAAGGATACAGAAAATCTGCGGAGGATACGGAAGCTGAGCTGCAGAAAATTGATCAGGGGAGTGGCCCGGACGACACGGTTTGCCTCGGCGAGACATCCAACGAGGAGGTAATGACCATAATATTAATAAAAATAATATCATGATGATAATAATGATAGCAATAATTATGATGATGATGATAATAATAATAGTAATAATAATAATAATAATGATAATAATAATAATAATAATGATAATAATGATAATAATAATGATGATGATGATAATGATAATAATGATAATAATGATACTAATGATAATAATGATAATAATAATGATAATAATGATGATAATAATAATAATAATAATAATAATGATAATAATAATAACAATAATGATAATAATAATAATAATAATAATAGTAATAATAATAATAACTGGAGGGTGTCGGTTTTCCTTTCAGAGCAAAACGTGGCAGGATTCTAAATCCCCCTTACCCATTTCCGGTTGGTACTTCCGGTTTGGTTTGATACCGGATGTGTTGCAAAGTTGCTCTTTAATAAATACTGAAAATATGAATGCATTCCGTGCAACCGTTTTCCAAAAATAACTATTCAATATTAAACTGTTGCCAGATTTGGCCATTTCGGCCATACTTCGGCCAAAAGGGAAAAAAATCTTATTAGTATTCTCCTGAAAATAGACCACTAACAAATCAGGTTACACCTTTTCTTTTATTTCAGAACACAAATACGTTTGACAGTTGCTGACTATTTCGTCCACTCCTGTTATGTGGACTTCTTCTGATTGACAGCCTTGATGACGTCTCACTCTCAGCTCCAATCTTCATGTCGGGGATTTAGGTATTAAGCACTTTACAGTCACAGAGGCATCTCTATGAAATTCTCTATGTGTTGAAGGGGGTAGAAAGGGGGGTAAGGGTGTTTTGCAGGATTGTAGAGGAGGGGAAGGAACTTAGAGGTCTCTTTCTCTCCAATTAACCACAGGGCCACATGGAGTGGTTTAGTTGGTGTTTATTTCAAGCTCAGCAGAACACACCTGTAAGACATAAAAAGAAACAAATAACTAACTTGCAAACATAAAACATTGCCACGGTAACATAACTTTTCCTGGACTATTAATCCATGCAAACTGTAATACCCAGTTCCCAGTTACACAATGACAAGTATGGTATAGAACCAATTATCATGTTTGCCTTTCTACTACATGTCTTACAGTTGACACTAAACACTTCCAATGCACATTCCTTCCCTTTAACCCTCAGGGAATCTTTACTGGCTAAACAAGCCAACACAACCAACAATGACAAGCCACACCTGGACACAATTGGAGAGTTACCACACCCTCGCTCTGTCTGTAAGCCTTGTGGTCAATGTCATTTTATGACAATGGAAAAATGTTTGCGTCAAAATAACATAAAACTAGACATTAACTGGTAATTAGTGAAGAACGAAGATGTGATCATATTCTTACCCAAGAACCTTATTATAAGAAATATATTCCTTATAATGGACAGAAACTCGACTTTAACTGGTAACTGATGCGTAAGCAAAACCTGTTTAATTCTATTTCAATTAAAGCAACAATTGCAGTTTGACATTTTATGTGGGGAAACTGGCTTTTGTCATGTTTGAGTTTTCTGTCATATGTCATGTGTAATGCTTGGCATGTAAGTGTCTTTCATTGGCTAATGAAAGTCCATGAGGGGCTTTCTTCTTTTTCTGTCACATAGAAGTAGCTTAGAAGAGGCTCTATGCTATACATGATACACAACACAAAATAGCGTGTCTACACGTGTCTTACAATCAATAGTCTTGCTAACCCAAAGAATGACTGAACGATGGCTAGACTTGCGACCTACTCATTCAAATCTAGAAATCTCGGTCCGCCACGTGTTTCAACCGGTCATCCAATTATGACGTTTGTTACCGATTTTAGTCGAAGTTCCTCTACGACATGTAGATGTATTACAGATTCGAAGCTCAGATTTCTTTACTGACGTTTCCAATCTTTAAAACCCGTACTTGTAACATAGATTTGTAAAATCAACACACTAATTCCTCGCATTCTTTTACTAGGACTGTTTTCTACATGGGATTCAGTCTATCATGCACCTAGATCAATTTCATCATTTCTGTAGACTTACTTCGTTAGTTTTATAATGAATTATAAAGAAGCCATCCCAAGCTCTCTAAGCTCTAAATGAATTAGCATCTCAGCGAAATAGTTGCAATCCTGAGTCCGAATTTAATTTGTTCTACACCACCATCATGAAATAAATCAAAGTCCAAAAATACTGATACTCACAGCCCAACAAGGATGATCGCTCCCCATAGGAGGATGTACAGGTAGTGATCGAGATAGCAGGTCAGAGAGACTGATTTGGCCTAGGGTTACAACCTCTATAGCATACCCAACAAAGACTTGTAATGACCTGATTATCTATTGGTCAATTCTCCAACACATGTAAACTTTAACACCTTATAGTCAAAATTAAACTACAATTTTCGTCTATTTCCTGATCAACAACATAAAGAGAACATTCCAATGTATTATTTGCTGCAATTAAGTTAATTAATAATAAAATTAACAATCAAGCCAGACTTCCTGTTTTTCTGACTGGTTGATCAGAAAAGGATCTACTTCCTTATGTTTCTCATTGGTCGAATTTTACATATTACCACCTGAAATTGAAGAACCACTTATTCCTTAGTCATTCATCCCAACCAGGGTTAGGCCTATGGTGTACTTTTCGTGTCAAAAGTTAACGAAAAGTTCACATTATAACATATGAAATTCGGGTTGCTCCCACCTGGAGAGCGCGTGGCAGCCAGAGGCGTGCCACCCTTTTTTTTTTTTCATGCGATTTTTTGTGTGATTGATAAGGAAGGAAGGGGGGGGGGGGGGGGGGGGGGGGGGGGGTAAATTTTGAGCAAATGACAACTTTTTCGTTGCCACTGCGTTTAACGTGTGCTAAGTGCATGGGCTCATCCGAAAGGCTCCACATTCAGACCGTAATCCTAGTGCAAAGTGAGAGGAAAAATCCCCTGTACCAACAGGTTCGAACTCGCGTTTACTTGACACGAAGCGAAGGCGTTACCACTGTGCCACTCTACACTTACGATCCTCTTTTCGCCAATCTTCACGTCAGTCACTGAGAGGAAGTCCGCAGGAGTGGACGAAACAGTCAGTAAAGGCGGAAATTATTTGTATTGTGAAAAAAAAGAAAATGTGGATTTACCAACACGAGGAACACTTTAAAGGATAGCACTCCCAAACTAACAGTTTTGAGGAGGGCAGTGTCTGTACTGTGACCAGCTCTGTAAAGTCAAGTCAATTCAAGTCAAGTCAAAATGATCTTTATTGACGACAAAGGAATAAGCTAAACAAAGCTTTTTTTCATCCTGTCGTCATAAATAAATGAGAAACACAACTGAAGCAAACAAGATGAAAAACAAAACCTGTAAACAAAAATAATCAATTTGCAATGAAATATATGGAAACAATACTCATATGTTCTGCAAGCAATGAGATTGAGTGAGTGAGATAAGTTGAGAGCTGATAAAGAACTGTTAATAGAATCTTTCCAAACATTTGGAAAGTAATGGAAGACTGGAAACAGGCTTGCAGTTTTTCGAGCAGTTTGGGTCCAGAGAAGACCTTTTTAACTCTTTCGTTCTTGAGAACCGCTTTTGAGGTTGAATGGGAGCAACTGCAGATTCCTAGCTTTATAGAGCTCTCTATCTCCCTGTTCCTGGGTTTCCAGAGAGAGTAAAACTGTATAAAGGGGTGTTATGTTATTGTGAATATGCGTCATATTTTCAGCAGCCTGTTTCTCTTTCATAAACAATATTTGCCCCAGTAAGAAAAGGGAAAAAACCTTCATTGCATTGCAATTATAGAAGAGCAAAGTAATAACAGTTGCATCATGTTGCATGATATCACGAGCAAAAGAGGCCCGTAGGAATCAACGGGATAAAACAATTTCCGCAGCTAGAGAGGGTCTCAGGAATGAACAGTAGTTGAAACTTCTCTAAATACATAAACCAAAGTGTAAGGGACGAGCAATGGCAAATGTGTGCACTTGAGGAGAAGTATGTGTGGCTTCAGTCTTCCCATTGAGTCGTCCACACCATACTCACTCTGGGTAAGAGCAGTTCTGGGCTGACAAAAGACATACACAAGACCCTGGTGGGATTCGAACCCGAGCCTTCCCAGCCAGGAGACTGTGACACTACCATTGCACCACTACTAGTAACATTGTTCAATGAACTTTTTGGCAAAACGGAAAATTTAACCATCACTTTGTGCCGTTGAACCATGTTACCCATTTCATGAAATGAGCTAAAACGGGTTGGATGTAACATAGTGCGGGTCGCTAAGTGTCTTGCAGGGTGTGAGGGGCATAGGAACAAAATTTCAGGAAGTTCTTGGTTTAGAACCTTTGTGACTTCTCCTTGCACCGAGTTAGGCGATTCGATGCCTGATTATAAAACGTTGAGTGTGTATCAGTGTCTGATAGTTGTTATTGTGCCTTTTTATTAAACAAGGACAGTTCGCTTGTATTGTTTATTGCATTTTTCACTCTGTTGTGTTTCTTGTTCTTCTCTTCTCTTCTCCAGATGTGGGAAATACTGGGGGAAATGCTGCCGTTATTGTTAGAGACCTCCACGTCCACTATAACCACCAGCTCCACCACCACCGATCATACAATCAAGGCCTTGCTCTCAAGAGACTTTTCACATAACCGCCTTATGCCCCCCCGATTCCCTCCCAACTCACCAGTGGCAGGTTCCTCCCACCATTCTCTCTCTCCACCAGTGGCAGGTTCCTCTCACCATTCTCTCTCTCCACCAGTGGCACCACCATTCTCTCTCTCCACCAGTGGCAGGTTCATCCCACCATTCTCTCTCTCCACCAGTGGCAGGTTCCTCCCACCACTCTCTCTCTCCACCAGTGGCAGGTTCCTCCCACCATTCTCTCTCTCCACCAGTGGCAGGTTCCTCCCACCATTCTCTCTCTCCACCAGTGGCAGGTTCCTCCCACCATTCTCTCTCTCCACCAGTGGCAGGTTCCTCCCACCATTCTCTCTCTCCACCAGTGGCAGGTTCCTCCCACCATTCTCTCTCTCCACCAGTGGCAGGTTCCTCCCACCATTCTCTCTCTCCACCAGTGGCAGGTTCCTCCCACCATTCTCTCTCTCCACCAGTGGCAGGCTACTCCCAACGCTCTCCCTCCCGTAGAACCTCTCCCTACCATACACAAGGGACACATTCCCACCGTCGCAGCGACCACCACCGGTCCGCGACCATCACCAGCAGCAGCAGCAGCAGCAGCAGCAGCAGCTTTCCTCGCAGCCAAAGCCTGGGTAGTTCCTCTACAAACTCAAGCATCTTGTTAAAGCAACTGCTAGGTCATAACGTGGACACGGGCAGTCACACAAAGTCCTGGCCGACCGTCTCGGGGTGTTCTCTCGAGTCGAATCAGCCTCAAGGATTCGGGATGGAGCCTGGTTCCAGTCAGCAGCCCACCGGGAACGACCCAGCTTCTTTAGGAGGAGAAAGAGGAGGAGGAGGAGGAAGCGGAGGAGGAGAAGGAAGAGGAGGAGGAGGAGAAGGAGGAGAAAGCGGCATGGACCAGAATGAAGAAGACTCGTTGCAAAATGAGGATAATAATTAATGTATTAATTAGCGAGATAAGAGGAGAGAGAGAGAGAGAGAGAGAGAGAGAGAGAGAGAGAGAGAGAGAGAGAGAGAGAGAGAGAGAGAGAGAGAGGGAGGGAGAGAGAGATTCAATTCAATTCAAATAATTTTAATGATTAGGCCTTCTGCCCGTATCATAGGGAGGCTGGGGGAGGGGGTTATAAAGACACATAACATTTGCATCGAAACTAGAAAATAACAAATTCTTGTGGATTTAACATTTAAGCAAAAATAAACAAATTAGTAAGTAAATAAATGAACAGATATAAATAAATAGGTAAATTAAAGAGAAAAACAACAACAAATAATCCAATATGATATTGAGTCGATGAAACAGATGGTTAAACAATTAGCCAGAACAAGTCGATTACAACTATACCAAACTATTAAGCTATCAAACAACTAATCATCCATTACTAAAGGGAGAGAGAGAGAGAGGGAGAGAGAGAGAGAGAGAGAGAGAGAGAGAGAGAGAGAGGAGAGAGAGAGGGAGAGACAGACAGACATAGAAAAACAGAGAGAGACAGAGACAGACAAAGACAGAGAGATTCCAGAAGCATTGGACTGATAAAAACAACAGCCCAAAGAAGGGAGGATGTGTTGTCTTTCACAGGTTACAAACCACCCACGACTTGTTCTTTATTTCTCTCCATTTTGTAAAGAAACTTACTGCCAATCCACTCTGTGAATATTAACAGCTAAAGTGTTGCAGTGTTTTGTGGGTGTGTGGGATTGTGTGGGAGGGTATGTGTGGGCTTCTTTTTATGGTAATATGATATGTCCCAAAACCATCCCTCCACCCAATCAGGCCTATTCTCCACAAAAGTTTTAAACATGTTATTATTTCATATACAGAAAAAAAAAAAAGCTACTGTTCTTATCACCTTTCTGTTGATGATTGAGTTTTATATGCCAAAAGGTGGTAGCCTTCTATTTGGGCAAAAGCAGAAGAATGAGAGTACCTTCTGGTATACACATTTTAACGTTAACATTCTGCTAGAACGAGTTTGGAAAAACAATGTAACGAAGAAACAAAAATTAGAATCTGTACCTATGATGAAACTTTTACATTTGTGTGGCACTGGTTAAAGTCATTTGTTTTAAATTTGTTTTAAACATAGAAGAATGTGTACTTATCGTGAAATGTGTAACATCTTTGTGGCAATGGTTAAAGTCATTTGTTTTAAATTTGTTTTAAACATAGAAGAATGTGTACTTATCGTGAAATGTGTAACATCTTTGTGGCACTGGTTAAAGTCATTTGTTTTAAATTTGTTTTAAACATAGAAGAATGTGTACTTATCGTGAAATGTGTAACATCTTTGTGGCAATGGTTAAAGTCATTTGTTTTAAATTTGTTTTAAACATAGAAGAATGTGTACTTATCGTGAAATGTGTAACATCTTTGTGGCAATGGTTAAAGTCATTTGTTTTAAATTTGTTTTAAACATAGAAGAATGTGTACTTATCGTGAAATGTGTAACATCTTTGTGGCAATGGTTAAAGTCATTTGTTTTAAATTTGTTTTAAACATAGAAGAATGTGTTCTTATCGTGAAATGTGTAACATCTTTGTGGCACTCCCTGTTAAAGTCATTTGTTTTAAATTTGTTTTAAACATAGAAGAATGTGTACTTATCGTGAAATGTGTAACATCTTTGTGGCAATGGTTAAAGTCATTTGTTTTAAATTTGTTTTAAACATAGAAGAATGTGTTCTTATCGTGAAATGTGTAACATCTTTGTGGCACTGGTTAAAGTCATTTGTTTTAAATTTGTTTTAAACATAGAAGAATGTGTTCTTATCGTGAAATGTGTAACATCTTTGTGGCACTGGTTAAAGTCATTTGTTTTAAATTTGTTTTAAACATAGAAGAATGTGTTCTTATCGTGAAATGTGTAACATCTTTGTGGCAATGGTTAAAGTCATTTGTTTTAAATTTGTTTTAAACATAGAAGAATGTGTACTTATCGTGAAATGTGTAACATCTTTGTGGCAATGGTTAAAGTCATTTGTTTTAAATTTGTTTTAAACATAGAAGAATGTGTTCTTATCGTGAAATGTGTAACATCTTTGTGGCAATGGTTAAAATCATGTGATTTTATCTATGCGTATGCTGACAATTTTAACATTTTATGATACTGGTAAAAATCATAATGTAATTTTTCTAGAACAAGAAAGAATCTGTGCGTAAAGTGTTGATGAAAGTTTTAACATTGTTGTGGCAATGGTTCAAAAAAATTAAAAAAAATTACTTACAAAGAATGGCTCATGTCATTGTAAGAGGGTGTAGGATAACATAGAGTTCATGAGCTTAGCTGCATGCATTCGACTTTATTCATGAAAGCAAACTCAATTTATATATTGTTTTTTTAAAACGGTGTACGTTCAGTGTGACTTCAACATTCATTGTCTCAAAGAGTAAACATTTTGAGGACAATTTCTCAGGAATACTCATAAAATATTAAGTTTACATTTGTATCTCAGGAACGCTCTTAGAATGTGTAAGTTTAGATTTTTATGGGTATGTTTTAATTTGCTTATAAAATGGTAACAATATTATTTTATGGCTTTATTGTTTAATAAGTGACAGTATCATAATATGTATTAGTACGCCATTTATTGCATCTACGTCTGAAGCTGTTGTACGTCCTTTATGATATCCAAGTTTCAAAGTTATTTGAACACCATTTATGGTATTTAAATCTGAATTTATTGTACACCATTGATGATACCTAAGTCTGAATTTGTTGTATTCCATTTATGGTATCCGAGTCTGACCTACATTCCATTTGTAATGTTACCAAAGAATTTGTATGCTGCTTATTACATCACAAGACTGAAGTTGTTTTATTTCATTTAATAAGATGCATTGCAACTGACTCGTGTCTGCGTTTGTTCGATATTTTACTCACATTGATTTATACTTACAGCTACCCATTGACAAGGTATTCACTGGTGTCGGTGTTACGAAATATAAAGACCCCTGTGGAAGAGTGAAACCATGGTCAATTGAAACTGGAGAAAGTAGACCCGCAATAGATTTTTGTCTATGGAAAGCAATAGATTTTTGTCTATGCAAAGCAATGGATTTTTGTCTATGCAAAGCAATGGATTTTTGTCTATACAAAGCAACATATTGTATGTCTATAGAAACCAATAGATTTTGTGTATAGAAAGCAAAATATGTTTTTGTCTATACAAAGCAATATATGTTATCTATAGAAAACAACAGACTTTTTGTCTATTGAAAGCAACAGATGTTTGTCTATATAAATAATTATTTTTGTTGTCTACAGAAAGCAACATTTTGTGTCTATACAAATATGTAGGCCCTACTGTATTTATCTGACCCGGGTCAACTTTCTTCCTGGACTATTGACCATGGCTTCACTGTTTTACTAGGTCACTATTTTTCATAATACCGACACCCACTCTTGACCAAGTCATATTGAAACACACACGCGAGTGTGCAAGCACACAAGCACAGACACACACACTTACGCGCACACACGTATGCGCGCGCTCAAGCACACTCACACAGACACACGCGCGCACGCACGCACACGCACGCACGCACACACGCACACACACACACACACACACACACACACACACACACACACACGCACGCACGCACGCACACACACACACACGCACATATACACACAACACGCACGCACACGCACGCACGCACGCACGCACGCGCACGCACGCACACACACACACACACACACACACACACACACATACGTGCACGCGCACACATGCCCGCACACTCACAGACACACCCACCACTGTCTCCAAGCTTGCAGGCAATATGGGTGGATACCATATTTAGTTGAAAAATGAATGCACTCCTACACAACACACATTCTGGGAGACTGATGGGATGATGTGTGTGTGTGACGTCCGAAGGCTTGTGTACTGAGCAATAAAATATCAACAGACAGTAATATGTTGAATGCATTTGAAAAGTCAGGGCTCCCAATCGTCCCTCAAAACAAGGGGTCCCAGGGACTCCTTCACTTACAGAATAGAGGGTCCTAGAGGCGGGATAGAGGGTCCCAGGGGCATACTAAACATAATTTTTCTAGTGCATCCGTGGTACCCCCTGCACATTCTTTTAGAGGGTCCTTTAGAATTTTAGTACTTCATAGATCCCCAAATGGGGGTCCCTGGGAACCCTGAAAGTCCATGATTTTACAACATGGTACCTATATTTTATTGCTCAGTGCACAAGCCTTGGGATGTAAGTGAGAAAAGAACGTTGGTGACTATGTAAAACACCACATTTGGTCACAATCTGTGATCATTTTCGTGAATAATTATGAGACGCATATAGAGATCACCTCCCCGTGGGGATACCAGAGGGGTCTTTTGTATAAATAGTTCTCCCATCTTCCGGAAGTTCTGTGATTGTCACGTCCTCTAATCTGTCACTCTCTTTGACTCTGCCTTTTCCCTTCGCTTACTGTCATCTACTATCTTTCTGCCTTACCGGTCCATTCTCCAACCTTTTTTCAAGAAACTACTTTCAAAAAGATTTCCTCCAGCCGAAGTCGGAATTGGTGGGCCTAACTGTTTCTTAGTTAAGCGCATCACAGCATGGCAGCATGACGCATCTGCGCTCAAAATCGACAGAAATCTATCGGAGCAATCGAATAAGAAGAAGAAACAGAGATCAACAAAAGTTAAGTACTACTTCTGCGCAAGAGTGCAAAACCAAAATGGCTGAAGCAAATTGTTTCATATTTCAAACACATTTAGTTTAATTATCTGTACACCAGATCAGAGAATGTCATTGTATTTGGACCATAAGTTCGGAAGCAATAGCTCAACAGAGAAGCCCCCGCCCCCCCCCCCCCAAGTTAAATGTCACAAAACGCGACTGCTCAAAACGTGTGAAAATGTGTATGTTCACAGCCATATAAACTGAAGTTGTGTAAGCGGCATTTCCTCCAGGCTTCCTTAAAGGGGCACCCTCACGGATGAGTTTTTGCAAGATACACGTCGAGATCACCATGAAAACACCCTTTACAGAGATCGCAACACTCACTTTGCTCTGGTTTCCTAGAAATCAAACCGTCAAATCGGCGATTCCTCATTGGCGGAGGTGCTGGAAGTCAAATTCTTTCACTGAAAGAGAAGACACGTGCCGTCTCTTTTTGTAATGGCGGCCTGGGTTTAGACCAAATTGTTTGCACGAATTTTTGCAATACAAGTCTTTTTATTATTTTATTTTTTAATTTGTATTCAGTTTATCTAAAGCACAAGATTGTTGAGGGTTGGTTTTTTGTTTTCGCTGAAATAAAAAGCCACACGTTTATTACAGGTATTGTTAAAGACCCACTGACCCACCACGATTAAGTCCCTTGTGGGGGGGGGGGGGGGGGGGTGGGGGGGGGGGGGGGGGGGGGGGGTTCTGGGTAGCTGTGATCCACATACAAATTCCCCCAACTTCAAATTGAGGCTACTCTTGAAAATGATGTTTCGTTTTTAATTTAGGGGCATTTTGTATGGGAGTCAAACCTAGTCAAGACAAGATTTCTTACCAGCTATAAGAGGGAAAACACGTGAAACCCGTGATTTTGACACGCGATCTGGTGGGTCTTTAAAAGAGAAAATTGTGCCGAATGCCTGTTGATAAAACCAATTGGCACGTGCAAGTCATTTTTCTGTTCCCCTTTTTTTCACGTTAGACAAATAATATTAACATTTCAACAAGTGACACATGTTCACAATTTCAGAAATAACTGAGTGAGACAGAAAACCGTAGGATTCAGTCTTCGCTTTGAAGTCGAAAGCTGCTAGTTTACTTGAGAATTTGTTGTCTTACTGGATGAGATTCGTATTCAACCTGTGTTACTACGTTTTCTAAAAGAAGGTGGGTACATCCCTATCTCAGTAACGATTCACGTTACAGATAGATACTGATATTTTAGAAAAAACAAGGTAGAAGTAGAAGTAATAGTAGTAGGGGAAGACGGGGTAAAAAGCGCATGGGCGGGTAAGAAGCTCACCCCAATTATCTCATGAAATAAAGAAGATTTCAGTCAAATTTGCACATGAGACGAATGCTAGACATTAACGCTCGTCTCATGGGCAAAATGAGACTGGAATTTGCTTCATTTCATGAGATAATTGGGGTGGGCTTCTTACCCGCCCATGCGCTTTTTACCCCGTCTTCCCCTAGTAGTAGTAGTAGTAGCAGCAGCAGCAGCAGCAGCAGCAGCAGCAGCAGCAGCAGTAGTAGTAGTAGTGGTAGTGATAAGGGTTTGATACGGGCCTCGCGGCCCTTGTATGCCCTATCATTCTTTTTATATCTTGAATTTTTTTTATAAGCCCTACTGACGGGAAAGATGCCGGTGTGGCATTCTCAAAATGGATTTGTTCTCAACGTGTCTGCGCATGTTCGAAGAGTTAGGGATAACTTTAGGGTTAGGGATCTTCTTCTTCTTCTTCTCCTCCTCCTTCTCCTTCTCCTCCTCCTTCTCCTCTCCTCCTCCTCCTCCTCCTCCTCCTCCTCCTCCTCCTCCTCCTCCTCCTCCACCACCTTAATCGTACTGAAGGATAGGTTTAGGGTCGATTTAGTGTCGAATACACAAATGATAAAATTTGATGGTACGTCATGATCGATTTCGCACGTGCGCAGACATGTTGAGAACAAATCCATTCTGAGAATGCCACATCGGTAATCTTCTCTTCAAAATTTCTCCTTTGCTCTCTCTCTCTCTCTCTCTTTGTTTTCTTTTTATGTTGCTATTTTATTTTATTCTTTTGTTTCTCCGACTTCGGACCTCGACCGAAATAGTGCCATAAAAATCAAATTGTTGATTGTGGCCACTTAACCGGACGAAAGAAGAAGAAGAAGAAGAAGAATGGTAAATTCTCCTTGAAAGTGTTCATTTTGAAGCAAAATATTGCGTTGCTCGGGTCAAGGATACAGTTAGAAGTAGGATAGGGTCGTTTTCAAGGCTATATTCACATTTATGCCCGTCAACCCGGTCAAGAACGATAATCTGTTGACTGAAAAAGCAATCGCTATGTTCTTTTCTGTTACAAATTATCGTTCTTGATGCCAGCAGACGGGCATAAATGTGAATATAGCTGTTTTCATGAAATGGTCAGAACGACACATTGAGATTGAACGCAGGAAGCACGAAGGGGTGGGAGTGGGGGTGGGGGTGGGAGGTGTTTAGGTAAATTAACCTTAGTCCACCATGGTGTTGTGTAAATATTTGTAGCCAAGAGTGAAATTCCGTACAATACTCCCTTATGTACAGCGACAGAATTGTCGCACAATTGTGGTGTAGAGTGGCACAGTGGTAGCGCGTTCGCCTCGTGTCAAGTAAGCCCGGCTATATCCACATTTATGGTAGGTAGGTAGGTAGGTAGGTAGGGACAAAACAAGCCGTAAAGCTTTTCCAAACAGTCCCATCTTTTAGGATTTTTCTGGTAAATGTATCTTTTTGGTCAAGGTTGATGCGGCATAAATTTTCCTCATAAATCATTATTCGTCATAGCTTCTAAATACTTCTAAAAATTTTGGTAATGTATCCAGACGATTTTTAAACATATTAGTATGAGGTGCACATTTTACGTCAGTAGGCAATTCGTTCCACATGTTAGTAATTCTGTTACCAAAACAATTTTTTCTTATGTTAGTATTATATCTTTTAACAAAAACTTTCCCACAGGCGTTTCTAGTCATATTGTATTGAGGAGATGAAAAGAAATTACTCCAGGACAAATCCACATGATTGTTGAATATTTTATAAGTTTCTATAAGATCTCCCCTTGTTCTCCTTCCTTTAAGTGAAAATAAATTAAGGTACTGTAATCTGTGGTAATAATCCATGATTTTGCATGCTTTAACAAGTTTTGTAGCTCTACGCTGCACCCTTTCAATTGCTATTGACTGGTACTTAAATTTTGGAGCCCAGATAATGTTGCCATATTCTAAGTGCGGTCTAACTAAAGCTTTGTATAATTTAATAAAAATATCATGATCAATACTGATAAATGTTCTTTTAATCAATCCTATCATTTGCTTTGCTTTATTGATGCAGTTCTGGATGTGTATATCAAATGAAAGGTCTTTGTCAAAGGTTACCCCCAGATCTTTTTCTAGCTCGCACACTGTTACTGGACAAGGGGCATTGTTTTTTTCCATGGTGTAAGTTGCATTTGGATTACTTTTACCAACGTGCATTACCTTACATTTATCAGTATTAAAGTAAAGGTTCCATTCGTTTGTCCAATCTTGTAATTTATTTAAATCTTTTTGAATTAGTTTATTATTCTTGGCTTTATTAAAAATCTTTGTATCGTCTGCGAATACTTTACAAGACGACTCCACACATTCAGGGAGGTCATTTATGAAAATGGTAAATAAGGTAGGACCCAAGATGCTTCCCTGAGGGATTCCACTTAAAACGTTTGTCTTAGACGAGTACATTTCCCCTACTCTAACTCTCTGGTATCTGTCAGTAAGGAAGTTTCTAATCCAGTTGTGTACATTACCAGCTATGCCGTAAGCTTTCAATTTAATTAACAGTCTCTCATGTGGCACACTATCAAAAGCTTTCCTGAAATCCAAATATACAATATCAACATTATCACCATTATCCAACAGGTCAGTTATTTCCTCCATAACTTCAAGAAGCTGCGTAGTACAAGATCTTTTATTTCTAAAGCCATGTTGACATGGAGTATATAGTTTATTAACATTCATATGATCTGTGATTACCTCTCTAACAAATGACTCTAAAATTTTACAAACAATACATGTCAAGCTGACAGGTCTATAGTTACCTGGTTGAGATCTTGAACCTTTTTTAAAAATAGCCGAAATTCGGGTTGCTCCCACCTGGAGAGCGCGTCGCAGCCAGAGGCGCGCCACCCAGTTTTTTTGCATGCCATTTTTGTGTGTGACTGATGAGGAAGGAAAGGTGTGTGTGTGTACATTTTGAGTTTTACTCGGGTTTACGGCTATATTCACATTTATGCCCGTCAAGAACGATAATTCGCAACAGAAAAGAACATAGCGATTGCTTTTTCAGTCAACAGATTATCGTTCTTGACGGGCATAAATGTGAATATAGCCGTAAACCCGAGTTCGAACCTGGGTACAGGGGATTTGTTTTCCTCTCACTCTGCACTAGGCCTTGTGGTCTGAACGCGGAGTCTTTCGGATGAAACGATAAACCGAGGTTCCGTGTGCCCATGCACTTAGCACACGTTAATCCCAGTGGCAACGAAAAAGTTGTCATTTGGTCAAAATGTACACCCACCCCCCTTTCCTTCCTCATCAGTCACACACAAAAATGGCATGCAAAAAAAACACAAATTGGGTGGCGCACCTCTGGCTGCGACGCGCTCTCCAGGTGGGAGCAACCCGAATTTCACAGAGACGACTTTGTGACAATAAAATGTCTTAATACCTAATATTAGAAAACATTTTCTCCCACTTCATAGCATCTAAGCTACTGGGCAACATTGACATGTGTTTTGCCCGTGAGAGAAGATAATCTGTTCACGGAAAGAGCAGCCAGATTCGCTCTTGTTTGTCATTAAGTGATCTCCCTTTTGGGCAAAAATTGTGCATGTGGCCAACTACGGAACAAATCTAAACAGAACGTGGCAGAATGGTTTCTTTGACTTTTTTTTAAATGAAAAAGTGTCATCTAAGATTTGTGTGTGTGTATGTGTGTGTGTGTGTGTGCGTGTGCGTGTGCGTGCGTGTGCGCGTGTGCGTGCGTACGTGCGTACGTGTGTGCGCGTGTGTGTGCGTGCGTGCGTGTGTGTGTGTGTGTAAAAACATAAGCTACAATTTTTGTAAAATAATAAGCTACTATCATACCGATACAGGAATCTTATAATTAATCCAAGAATATAAAAAACATAACTACTTTGACATGGTAGGGTCTATAAATGTTGTAATTAGTTTTCACTTGAACTGGGTGTACAGCTTATATGGCTGAGCAGTCCTGTTCCTTTTTTTTTTAAAAACCACACAGAAACATGAACCCTGGACGAGACGACGAAGACAACCCCTCACAATACTGGGCGTCCAATGCCCTCCAGAAGGTGGCTGTCGAAATGCTCTACCCGCGGCTGCATCAAGTCCTGCAGGAAATCCAGCAAGCTCTGCTACAACAACAGCAGCAACAACAGCAAGGCAGCAGTCCGCCAGGACTGGAGCAGGCGTTCCAAATGTTGCAGCTATTGCTGGGACAACTCGACCAAATTCGGCAACAACGGCAGGAAGTCCTGCAACAGTTTTACGAAGCACTGCGACAGCGGCGGCAACAGAACGAACCGCAGCTGCTGCAACGCTTGCTGCACAACGCGCAGTATGTACTGCAGCTGCTGCAACAGCCACAACCGCAGCAACAGCAACAGCCACAACCGCAGCAACAGCAACAGCAGCAGCAGCAGCAGCAGCAGCAGCAGCAGCAGCAACAGCAGCAGCAACAATATCAGCGGATGGATGAAAAACTGCGACAAGCCATAGAACACTTTAAGCAGGAACCGCAACCTGATCGTCTCTTTCAACAGATGGATGAGTTATTCCAACTGTTGCCACCAGCCCCACTATTGCAGCCACATCAGCAGCAGCAGCAAGAACTGCAGCAACAACAACCGCCACCACCAATGCAGCAGCAACAACAAGAAGAACAACTTCCGATGCAGCAACCGACTCTACAGCAACAACCAATGCAGCAACAAGAACAGCAACAACAACAACAACAATGCAGCAACCGACGCTACAACACACAGCAACAAGAACCAACAACAGCAACAACAACAACAGCAACAACAAACAACAACAGCAACCGAAGAACAGCAACAACCACAACAACAACAACAGCAGCAACAAGAACAGCAACCACCAATGCACAACAACAACAACAACAACAACAACAACAACAACGTCCGATGCAGCAACCGACGCTACAGCAACAACCAATGGAGCAACAACAACAGCAACAGCAACAACAACAACAAACAACAACAACAGCAACAACAATGCAGCAACAACAACAACATCCGAACGCAGCAACCGACGCTACAGCAACAATCGATGCAGCAACAACAACATCTGTCGCAGCCACAACATCATCAGCAGCAACAACAACATCTGCCGCAGCCACAACATCTGCAGCAGCAACAACAACATCAACGCAAGAACAACATCGTCTGCATGCAGCCACAACAACATCAATGCAGCCACAACAGCAGCAACCGCAGCCACAACATCTGCAGCAGCCACAACAACAATGCAGCAGCCACAACAACAACAACATCCGACGCAGCAACATCTGCAGCAGCAACACATCTGATGCAGCAACAACAACATCTGCCGCAGCCACAACATCATCTGCAGCAGCCACAACAACATCTGCAGCAGCCACAACATCATCTGCCGCAGCCACAACAACATCTGCAGCAGCCACAACAACATCTGCAGCAGCCACAACATCATCTGCAGCAGCCACAACAACATCTGCAGCAGCCACAACAACATCTGCCGCAGTCACAACATCATCTGCAGCAGCCACAACAACATAATCTGCCGCAGCCACAACAACATCTGCAGCAGCCACAACAACATCCGATGCAGCAGCAACAACAGCAACAACAAGAAGATCTACCCCACTCGCAAATCCAGCGAATTGTGCAACACATGCTTCAACTGCAGCCAGAAGAACAACAAGAGTTGGTCTCACAACTGCAACAAATCGTCAACCAATCAGAACCACCACCACCACCACTCGATGTGCACGTGGAGATCATCCACGGAAGGAGTGCAGACGCTGACCAAGCCTTTTCACAACCGGCGCGGGGCATGGTAAGTAGATAGTCCCTCTTGTCCGTGTCGTCTTTAGTTGAAGCGTTACATGTCCTTCTCCGCTGATGATTGTTAGTCCCCGAGCCGAAGGTTCGGGGAGCTATTGTTCCTGTCTGATCCGTCCGTGCCTCCGGCGTGCCTCCGTCCGTCCGTCCGGCTATTCGTCCGTTTTTCTCAAAAACTATTCAGTCTATCATCATCAAATTTGGTATACTAGTTCGCGAAGATGCGAGCTATCCACTGATGTATTTAGTTTTACATTAAGGTCAAGGTCGCGCCAGTTACGGGGTTCAAACTCCAAAACACATACTCGGTAATATCTCGCGAAGTTTTGCATGTATTTTGATGCAGTTTTTTTCCACAACATTTCTTGATGAATGGTCTATAACACCGGTGTCATGAATGTTTCTGTGCGCGCGTGTGCGCATGATTGCGCGCGCTCAAATCACGGGTCCGAACCCCAAGGCTATATATAAAAAAACCTATTCAGTTACGTGCTGTTTTGATGCGTTTTTTATGTAGTTACGTGCCGTTTTTATACGTTTTTATGTATGTGCACAGCCGACACATTCCGATTTCCTAGTAGCTCGGCGATGCTGCGAGGGGACTTTGCTACCGCTCGGCGTTGCACTTGTTGTTGTTTGTTGTTGTTTTCGTTCCCCAGCTTAAGCGCTCTGGGGGCACACCCAGTGCCATGTGAACATTCCACATGGCCTTGGGTGGGAAGATTACGTGTATGGCTGCGTTTAAAGGGCCCCGCCACATGGGCGGCCATACTCAAACTTCAGGGGAGCTGATGGTTTTAGTTCCACGGCTTTGAACACAGCATGGAACTCTTAGTTTTTGTCAGTGTGGTGGCGGATGGCGTGATAGTTGTGCGGATATCAGTCTGTTTTCCTTTTAGGTACGAGGAGTTTAGCGGTGTACTTCCTTACTGAATGCTTCGCTTCAGTTGTTTATTCTTTTTTTTAATGTTCTCTTTTATTTTACAGACAACCTTCACCACCCACCCCCATCCCACCTCTACCCTTACTCCGCCAACACCCCACCGCGGATCCCGTCGATCTTCTCCCTCCCCCCGATCCTCTCCCTCTCCCCGAACCTCTCCCTATCCACCAGCGGCAAGTTCAACCTCCTCCCCCCAAGCCTTTACCTATCCACCAGTAGCAAGTTCATCCTCCTCCCCTCAAGCCTTTACCTATCCACCAGTGGCAAGTTCATCCTCCTCCCCTCAAGCCTTTACCTATCCACCAGTAGCAAGTTCATCCTCCTCCCCTCAAGCCTTTACCTATCCACCAGTGGCAAGTTCATCCTCCTCCCCTCAAGCCTCTACCTATCCACCAGTGGCAAGTTCATCCTCCTCCCCCCAGGCCTTTACCTATCCACCAGCGTCAACTTCCTACCACGGAAGCCACCCCCAGGATCCAACCACAAGCAGCAGCAGTTTTTGCAGACAAAGCAAAAGCATGGGCAGTCTCTTCCCGGAGGACACCTTGGAGGATCTGCAGAACCTAGACACGGGTGTGGGGGGTCTCAGCCTGTCTTTGCCGATCCTCCCCGACTGTTTCCCCGAGTCGAATCAGCCCCAAGGGCTCGGGCTGGAGCCTGGCTCTAGTCAGGGACCCTCTGGGAACGATCCAGCTCCATCAGGAGGAGGAGGAGGAGGAGGAGGAGGAGGAGGAGGAGGAGGAGGAGGAGGAGGAGGAGGAGGAGGAGGAGGAGGAGGAGGAGGAGGAGGAGGAGGAGGAGGAGGAGGAGGAGGAGGAGGAGGAGAGAAGACGAGAAACAAGAAGAGGAGGAAGACGAGGAGGAGGAGGAGGAGGAGCCTCTAGTCAAGGACTCTATGGGAACGATCCAGCTCCCTCAGGAGGAGGAGAAGGAGGGGGAGAACGAGAAAGAATAAGAGGAGGAAGACGAGGAGGAGGAGGAAGAGGAGGTAGAGGAGGAGGAGGAGAACGAGAAAGAAGAAGAGGAGGAAGACGAGGAGGAGGAGGAGGAGGAGGAGGAAGAGGAGTAGAGGAGGAGGAGGAGAACGTGACATGGATGACAAGGAAGACTAATTGGAAGATATGCTTTTTTTAATGACTAAGGTAATGATTTGTGAGGGGGGAGGGAGAGAGGGAGAGAGAGAGAGAGGGAGAGAGGGAGAGAGGGAGCGAGATATTTCGGAAGGATTGGGCCGAGAGACGGAGATTACACAAAAAAAACCTGAGATATTTCGGAAGGATTGGGCATAGCGCAGTTTGCGATATAACATAAGCCAAAAAGACGATTTCTTGCCTTTCACAGATTACACCAAAAAAATCGACTATTCCTGTTCACCTTTCTCTCGCTTATTGAGAGACACATTATGAAGGGTACTATCACTCTTCTCTGATAAAAGCCAGAAAGGGCTATCGTCAAAGGAACGAAGAAGGTTGGTGATACTTTCTGGCTTTTTGGCAGAGAAGAATGATGGCACACTCTGGCATAGAGTTCTAGATAGGATGGCGCCACTAGGATTCCAGATTACCCCCTGTTTTGTCTGGAATTTTAATGTATTGATTATGATAGAACGCAAGTTTTAAAAAAACGTTTGTGAGAAAGAAAAGAAAGCATATGTACTTATGGTGAAACTTAAAAACACACCTATTGTGGCAGTCATAATGTACATGTTTTAGGCAAATAAGAATCTGTACTTATGATAAAAGTTGAAACTTGTAAACACTCTTGTGGCAGTCATAATGTACATTTTTTAGACAAATAAGAATCTGTATTATGATAAAAGTTGAAACTGGTAAAAAAAACTTGTGGCGGTCATGTTGTGCATGTTTTAGACAAATAAGAATCTGTATTATGATAAAAGTTGAAACTTGTAAACACTCTTGTGGCAGTCGTGTTGTGCATGTTTTAGACAAACAAGAATCTGTACTTATGATAAAAGTTGAAACTTGTAAACACTCTTGTGGCAGTCTTGTTGTGCATGTTTTAGACAAACAAGAATCTGTATTATGATAAAAGTTGAAACTTGTCAAAACTCTTGTGGCGGTCATGTTGTGATGTTTTTTTAGACAAACAAGAATCTGTACTTATGATAAAAGTTTTAACTTTTTTGTGTGGCAATGGTTAAAGTCATGTATTTTTTAAAAACAAAGAACATGTACATACAATGAACAATATTATCATTTTTGTGGCACTGGTTAAAATAATAATGTAATTGTTTTTATAAAGAAGAATTTGTACATATGATAAAAAAAATTAAACATTTTTTTGTGGCAATGGTTTAGTTCATAATGAGAGTTTTCTCAAGAAAGAAGAACATGTAGTTATGGTGACATTTAGAAAAACAAAATGTAGAACTGGTTAAAATCATGTGTAATTTTTTTTAAAGAAGAATTTGTACTTATGATAAAAGTTAAAAACAATGTTGTTGCAATGGTTAAAATCAGAATGGAAGTTTTCTCAAGAAATGGTGACATTTAGAAAAACACATGTGCACTGGTTAAATCATGTGTAATTTTTTTAAAGAAGAATTTGTACTTATGAAGTTGTAGTTCTTTTTGTGGCAC
>JAGGCT020001935.1:0-50000 GCA_017654935.2 Phymorhynchus buccinoides
TCGGCCTCACTCCAAGCACTCTTCTTCAGCCGAGAAGCGGTATAGGCCACACGGATCCGTCAAGGTTCAACCTAGTCGCCTGGCTACTATCAGACTAGGTCTTAGACGGCAAGGATTCTCTACTAAGACAGTCGATCTTCTGGTCTCCTCTCGGCGAAAATCGACCAGTACTGGTCACGTGACTTGTATAACTTACGTTGGATTACTTAGTTCACTTTTTGTTCAGAGCGCAAATTTGACCCTCTTCGCCTTCTACCATGCAGTTTGAACTGTACACCATCGTGCACAGGGAGCCAATCCCTCCACCATGACACATACCACCCAGTGTTGCTGCTAAGAGAGTCTTCCACATTCATATCATTGTATGATGCAGCACATGTATTTCATGTTCATATATTATAACCAGAAATGGAGACGAAAATAGCCAAATTGTAATCTTGAATAACTCAAAAACGGCTGCACGAAATGCGTTCTTATTTTGGATGGTTATCAAAGAGCAATGATGCAACACTTCCGGTAGAAATCACTGGTTCAAGACACAATGTATGATTTGGCTGTGATGAGCACAAAGCAATGTGCCTGAAGGAACAGGAGAATACCCACGGTCTTCTCAGCCTGCTTCAGCTGCGAAAGGTGGGTCCATCAAACCTGTGCTAAGTTAGAAGATGACGTTGTAAAGGTTTGAATGACCCAGGCATTCGGTGGGTATACCAAGATGCCAAGAGTGCAGGGATAAGGAAACTCCACCAATGGTACGCTGCTTGTAAAAGTACCGGTATGCCAAGCACCTGGCGCTCTCAGGCTGGGACCATGGCAGAGCTTTTAAAGCAGTACAAAATGGAGCCTCGCAAAATAGACAAAAACTTCTGGACCCCAAAAAGAGAAAACTAGTAAAGAAAATTACCCGACTAAATAGACCAAATTTGATCCCAGGTTGCCAGCAAAGTCAAAGATCGTTCGAAAGAACCTCCATTTCCTACACACCAATCCAAAGAACGAGACTTGGCCTCTGACACTTTGCAAGAGGCAAACGAGTCTGTGAAGAATAAAGATCGAAGCTCCAGCAGCTGAGAATGATAGTACTGGAGAGAGTGTCAAGCCTTCTGAGGTCCAGTCTCAAAAGGAAGGGTAAAGGTAAACACAATTATCATGATCTGGCTGTGTGTCAGTACAGGGTCTTATTTGCTGCTTCAACTGATTTATTGCCTCTGTTCTGAAGTCTGTCTTGCCTGAAATCAACCAGACGTAAATAACAATGACGTTTTACATACTCATTTTACATACTCGTTTTACACGCAATCGCTTGTGACAGACGGTACGATATCTAGGATTGAGGAACGAACATTGCTGCTCAGAGCTTGTTGTCGGTGTCGTCGTGCATGCAAAGCCTCTATTTCTGATTCTTACAACGACCTTAAATTTCGTGATTGTACGAACATTTTGTACAGTAAAGAGGTCTGTTTTGTACCAAAAAATGTTCCTGATAAATGAGGTTTGCTCCCCTTTCCAGAAAAACGCCATATTTGCAGAGTAAGGTGCTATATCATCATTCCAACATGGGTATTTGCTCCACTATCATGAAAATCCACATCCCTGGTGTGTGATCTTGCATCAATGTACCCTAACATGGGCAATGAGGTTGGCTTTTCAAACACCAAAAACTCACTGATCATATCATCTTGACATTCCAAGCGAGTGCATCTTGGGTGCATATGATCAAATCATGTTGTTTACAGCCCCAGCAACTACTAAAGCCATGAGGGCTGTCACCACGTTAAAACCTGATCATGTAAACACACACAGGATATAGCTCTCAATAACACTGCCATCGGATATTCACATGATCATAGGGAAAACAGTCATTGTCGTACCCGACAAATGTACAGCTTTGACCCTGTAATGACACGCTGGATACTGCTCTCAATAACACCACCACCCAACATTCACATGATCATAGGGAAATAGTCATTGTCGTACCCGACAAATGTACAGCTTTGACCCTATAATGACACGCTGGATACTGCTCTCAACACCACCACCACACAACGCACAAACATTTCAGGGGAAGCCATCTTTGCCAAACCTAAACAAGGAACAGTCTTGGGCCCGGCCATTCTTGTGACTATGTGGACATTTACATGGAAGGACTTGATAAAAATAAACAAAAAAGCAACTTGAGCAGGAAAGTCTAATTTTTTTTTTTTTTTTAATGACAATTCTGTCCAACAAGTGAAGTCAAGTATAAACAATCACTGGCAAACCTAGCCAAGGAACAGCCATGGGACCGTATTATGCACTTCCGGGACAACAGCGTCTGTGAGAAACAACTAGTGCAAGCTTGCTCAAAAACTTCCGAGAGACAATGTCAAACGAAGATTTAGAGATCATTTCTTGCAACAACTTGCAACCAAGAAGAAATGGAAAGAAAATGTATGCGGCAAGTTGCGGCAGAGCAATAGGAATATTCAGAAACTGGAATCAAGCGTCACAATCAGTAAATGGCTACCCAAAGGCCAGCCATAAAGGTTACTTCACAATGGCTGAGGCCATGAAACGGGCCGGTTACCCTGATCCGGTGATCTACGGGGAAGATGACGAAATTCCTTTGACGAATCAGCAAGAAAAAGAGGTTAGTGGGTCATTAGAACGTAACGGTAACTCAAAAACAATTAACCGCTGACAAAAAGTAGTTCAGAGTTTGTTCCCCTGACGTTTCACGTACTCGTTTTACACACAATCGCTTATAACAGACAGTACGACATCTAGGATTGGGGAACAAACAGTTTGTTCCCTGACGTTTTACGTACTCTTTTTACACACAATCACTTATAACAGACGGTACGGCATCTAGGATTGGGGAACGAACAGAGTTTGTTCCCCTGACGTTTCACGTACTCGTTTTACACACAATCGCATGTGACAGACGGTACGGCATCTAGGATTGGGGAACGAACAGAGTTTGTTCCCCTGACGTTTCACGTACTCGTTTTACACACAATCGCATGTGACAGACGGTACAGCATCTAGGATGGGGGAACGAACATCACTGCTCAGAGCTCGTTGTTGGTGTCGTCATCGTTGTGTCTCTATTTCTGATTCATACAACGACCTTAAATATTGTGAGATTGTACGAACATTTTGCACAGTAAACAGGTCTGTTTGGCAAAAAATGTGCCTGATAAATGAGGTTTGCTCCCCTTTCCAGAAAAACGCTATATTTGCAGAGTAAGGTTCTATATCATCATTCCAACATGGGTATTTGCTCCACTATCATGAAAATCCACATCCCTGGTGTGTGATCTTGCATCATTCAATGTACCCTAACATGGGCAATGAGGTTGGCTTTTCAAACACCAAAAACTCACTGATCATATCATCTTGACATTCCAAGCGAGTGCATCTTGGGTGCATAGGATCAAATCATGTTGTTTACAGCCCCAGCAACTACTAAAGCCATATGAGGGCTGTCACCACGTTAAAACCTGATCATGTAAACACACACAGGATATAGCTCTCAATAACACTGCCATCGGATATTCACATGATCATAGGGAAAACAGTCATTGTCGTACCCGACAAACGTACAGCCTTGACCCTGTAATGACATGCTGGATACTGCTCTCAATAACACCACCACCCAACGCACAAACATTTCAGGGGAAGGGGGGGTGAGCACTGTTAAGCAAAGGCGACGGACGTACTTCCGCGATGCAGTGTTGTAAATTAAGTTTTTTAGTTAATTAATCATCCATCAGGTGAAACAATGCTGTGAAATCAACATGCAAGTACTGCCAACCTCCAACAGAGCCCTGAAGGGTGGTTTTTTTTTACATGATGACCGCGATTCAAGTGTGAAAATGAAAGATTGTCGATCTAGGTCAAAATGACTCGCCATGCCAAACGTAAACATAGAAAAGCAACAGATTCGATTTCGGGTTCAAACACATCGAACGTTTCAGTTGAAAACAGCGAATCAAATACTACCAAGAACACACCGAAGAAGCAGAAGGTAGGCCTTGTGACGAGTACGCCGGCTTCTATCATGAAGGAAACGCTATCGAGGTTTGCCTACACATCGAGAACTGAAGAAGAGAACATGGCGGACAAGGGCGACAACGACCCACTCTCGATGGCTGTTGGTGTAGATGCGGTCTTCTCCCCTGAAAACCATTTTGATCCATCGCAACAACACGAGCAAGGACCCATCAGTAATGCGGATCTGATGAATAAACTTTGTGCAAACGGGTCCGCGATCGCAAAGTTATCCAGCACCATCGACGAACTGAAAGCTGCCCTGATGCTGGTGCAGAACGAGAACGATAGGCTGAAGAGGGAGATGCAGGAAGCCAGAAAGAGAGAAGATACAATGAAGAGCGAGATCGCCGAAGCCCGACACCTTGCCGAGGTAGCTGACCGCAAATCAGAAGACTTGTCAACCTACATACGCAGAAACATGCGTATTTATGGAATGAAAGAAGACCGAGGCGAGACACCCCAACAATGTGAAGAAAAGGTCCTTTCACTGATCAACACCACACTTAAAGTGAGAGTACAACCCGAGGACATTGAGGCTGTCCATCGTGTGGGGGCTTGAGAACAACGCCCTGAAGGTGCCAGTGCAAGTGGTGGTTCTAGGAACAGTGGGAGGGGGATCATCATGCGATTTGTATCCAGGCGAGTTAGAGATGCGGTGCTGTATGCTCGAAAGAACTTGAAGGGGTCTGGTACTGTGTTTGTGGAAGATTTGACCCCGCGAGCATACTCTCTCCTAGCTTAGTACTAGCTACTGTGAAAAGTGACTTCTGTTTGCCAGCAGGCATGGACAAAGAATGGTGTCGTCTGGATGAAAATGGTGGGTGGGAAAATTGTGCAGGTGAAATCGCTGGCAGATTTCAGACAGCATGCTAGTCTGAGACTGTCCCGTTCGACCTAGGCCTTTACCGATTTTCTTGTGTCGTCTGCTTCAGTTGAACGCAAGTCGATTTCCTAGTTAGGTAAGCTTATTTTTTCCTTCTCCAGTTAGTATGTTTCCGTGTAGGATTCATTTGACGGCGTGATTTGTTTCTTTTTCTTTTTCGAAAGCCCTTGCTGAATGTTTTGTATTGCTTCATAATAACTGTTTCCAAAACGTTTACTTATCAGTGTGATTGGATTGTTTACATATTTTTTGCCCCGGATGTGCTTTGTTCCAAGGTCAAGGGGTTATGCATATTAATGACCTCCCGGCCGATTTAATTTTTTGCTTGTCAGTCATTCGATAGATCAAAGTGATTGACTAACTGTATCTTTGCAAACTATTGCTTCTTGAATGCAGACAATCGGGTTGAGGAAAGTTAATATGACAATTTTACTCTGTTTCTGGGGTTTTTTCTTCTCCTTTCTGATCGCTTAGGTATATTTTCACCGTGTTTTGATCACGTGACACGATTTGTTTATATCACGTGTCCACTTGTATTAATGGCTGCGTTCTTGGTGTATTCACGCCGGTTGCTGTGTCAAAAATTATTGCGTTCATGGAGTATATATGTGGCGCTCGAGATGGAGTGTTGGCAGTGCGCCCATCAAATGGACGGATTGCGTAAGTTTTGTGTGCCTTTTTGGTATAGTTTTCGTGTTTTTGTACTGCTTGTGAGTGTTGTGTGTGTGTGTGGGAGTGTGTGCATCATGTGGGGGTATTAATATTAACAATGTTGCAGAGGAAGAAACTGGGTCAGAACAGTATGCGTTTTATTTGGAAATTAAAACCAGGATAATCAGGCCAAATGCAAGAACTAACGCAAACAAATACTTACTGAGGTGGATGGGTGTGGTAGACTTGAGATGCAGTGATAGGAATGTGTGCTTTTTGTATGAGTTGAGGACAAACAAAGAGAGAGTTCTGCTGTCCAGAGAAATGTTTTTCGAGAATGTTGCTTTTTGGATGAACTTTGAACGCTTTATAAAAGGGTCTAAGTATGTTATAAATACTGCAGCCAGTTCTTGTCAATATTGTTGCTCTAGGCCTATTTTATTGTCATTTTATATCAAGCGACTTCTCACATTTTCTTCAATATTGCTGATGTTTTCTAATAATGACATGTATGTTTCAAATTATAACATTCAACAGCCACTTTTTGGGTTGTTGTTCATTAGCCGACATAATGTGTACATACAGTGCTTTTGTCTAGTGTTGAGTCTGAGCCAGGCCTTGTGGATAAGTTACCTCTTCCTTGATGTTGAAGTTTACATATTGATAATGTGTGTTCTTCTTTTCTTTACATCCTACACTCTTCTTTTCCTACATTTTTTATTGTTACCCTTATGAACACAATGGCTTCAAACAATGCATTTAAAATCTGCTCTTTTAATTGTAACTAGCGCAACGCCTAGTACTGGCAATGCACCGTACTGGTAACGCCTAGTAACGGTAACGCCAAGTACTGGTAACTCGGAGTACAGCAAATTTGAAGCGATTCGGTTAAGAAACGGCAGAGTTATAAGGCCCCGTTTCCCGTTGGTGCTGCTCTGAGAGTGACACGCTCTCCCGATTCTCTTCCATTTTGGTGCCAGGCTTTGCCCGGGTCATAGCAAGCCTGACAGCAAATTTGAGGCGATTCGGTTGAGAAACGGCGGAGTTATTCGAGAAAAGGTGAAGCGGCATATAGCGCGCGCGTTTCTGAACCGATTCGCGGTTTGGTACACGGATAGTCACCGTCCCCAGTTATCTTCCTGCCAAATTTGAATGCAATCGGTCCAGAAACACCGGATATACGGGTGCCGAGAGGCCGGCGGATGTGCGTTTGCCGAACCGCGCAAATGACGCGGCCGCCTCAGTTGCCGTTGCCATCGCCCCGTTAGGGCTCACAGCAAATTTGAAGCGATTCGGTCGAAAAACGGCGGAGTTATAAGGCCCGTTTTGTGTTTCAGACAGACAGACACACAGACACACTTGGCTTTTTACTATATGATGGGTTAAACAATTCTAGCAAAAGAAAAGATGTTTTTGATTATTTAAGGAAAACAGATGCTAGCATTCTTTGTCTTCAGGAGACACACTTAAAAACTGATATTGAAAATTATATACAGGCTAGTTGGGGCTATAAGGTTTGGCTTAGCGGCTGTGCGACAAACAAAACTGGTGTGGCTATTTTATTTAATAATAATTTTGAATACAAAGTACATGACGTTGTCCGGGACCAACATGGCTGTTATATTATGTTGAATGTTGAATTTTTAAAAAAGAAAATCTCTAACTCTAAGTCAATTTGTATGGACTAGCAACGGTGACAAACCAGAATTTTTTCATAGTGTTTTTGAAAACATATAACAAATTGGGAATGAACATGTGATTGTTACTGGTGACTGGAACTGTCCTTTAAATACAATTTTAGATATTCGTAACTATTCTAGCACTGTGAATCGTCCCAGGACCCGGAAAAAAATTAACATTATGACAGAACACAACATTTTTGATGTGTTTAAAGAAATGTATCCAGAAAAAAGAAAGTACACGTGGAGAAATTTTAATTCAATTAAACAAGCACGTTTAGACTATTTTTTAGTTAGTGAAGAATTGTTATCTGTAGTTAATGATGTGTGTGTTAACCCTGGCTACAGATCAGATCACTCTCTTGTTACCTTGGCTTTGAAAAAAGATCAGTTCAAAAGAGATAGACCTTTTTGGAAGTTTAATAATAGCTTACTTAAAGATAAACAATATGTTTTAGAAGTTAAAAAGATTATTATGGATGTAAAAAAACAATATGCATTACCTGTTTACAATATGGAAAATTTAAATAATATTTCCAATGACCTAACCTTCCAAATTGATGATCAATTACTTTTTGAAACTGTATTGCTCGAAATCAGAGGAAAAACAATATCATACTCTACATATAAGAAAAAGCTGTTAAATGAAAAGGAATCGGATCTAGAAAAAAGAATAAAGAATTTTGAGCAAAACCTCCAAGAACTTAAAGAAGATGACATTCCTTATCTAGAAGATTTAAAATCCCAATTACAAGAAATTAGAGACCATAAAATTCAAGGAATATCAGTGCGCTCAAGGGTGCGTTGGATAAATGAAGAAGAAAAAGTTAATAAATATTTCTGTAATCTGGAAAACAGGAACTTTTTGGACAAATCTATACCATTTCTTGAGACTAATAATAAAAGTGTTATTTCAGATCAAGACAGTATTCTCAATGAAGTTAGACAGTTTTATACAGATTTATATACATTTAAGGATGTAACTGACATTAATATTCCTGGTGAATTTCCAGATGCTTCGGTCTTGTCAAATGAAGAAAGTGAGGCAATACTTTTGAAGAAGCTGTCAGTGCTTTAAAAAACATGAAAAACGATAAGAGTCCGGGTACTGATGGATTCACTGTAGAGTTTTTTTAATTTTTCTTTCTTGATATTGGAATGCTTTTGGTATGGTCAGTAAATGGTGGATTTTGATTAATCCTACTATCTATTTAATTTAATACTTACCAACACTCAAAACAACTGCATTAGCCTAAAACAACCTGGAACCTGGATCCTCGACCTCATTAAGTTGGCCTATGCCCGCTCTCTGGTTAGGCTACCTGATAACCCCATTCGCGCCCACGAGTTGCGGGCCATCAGCTCTTCCCTGGCGGTAGTCAAGGGTGTCCCTCTTGTGAAGGTTATGGCCTCAGCGTTCTGGAAATCGCAGAACACCTTCCTTCAGTTTTACCTGAGGGATATCTCCGCTCAGGGCGAAGACGACTCCTTTGCCATCAAGAAGGTGGTCGTTGCGCAGGTCCCGGTCTCCTTGTAGTGTGAGTACCGGTGTTTTTTGTGCCCCTGTTTTTTCTCTGTGTTCTTTGGTATATCATTGACATGACTGTTTGGGGGTGTTTATTTGCATATTTTCAGGGATGTTGTTCATCTTTCGGGGGATTCTCTTAGGAGTGTTTCCCTCTTTTACTGATATGCTTTTGGGGTTGTTGGTGTGTCAGTTGGCACGCATCACCCTCCACCACGGTGGTAATCTGCAGTTGTTTTGAGTGTTGGTATAGTATGATTAAATTAGATTGGTGGATTTTGATTAATCCTACTATCTATTTAATTTAATACTTACCAACACTCAAAACAAAAAATGTTCCCTCCCAGCCTCCCTCCTGATGCGGGGCTGTAAAATTACACGAATGACATATCCGGTGTCCCAAGGGTGCGCGTCATACCCGGAAGTAAGGGGAGTCACTCCCGCTGCTCCCTGCGGTATGGGTGCAGTCCCTTGGGCCCACTTTCGTTTTAGCTATTGCTAGGGTAAGGTTCCAGGTTGTTTTAGGCTAATGCAGTTGTTTTGAGTGTTGGTATAGTATGATTAAATTAGATTGAGGGGTTTTGTAAAGGACAGTTGTCAGTTACACAAAGGCAAGGTTCCATTACATGCATTCCCAAGGAAGGGAATCCTAGTCATCCGGGGTGACTTCCCCCCTTTTCCTGATATCCCAGGGGCGCCATGCTTGACTTGGGTTTTTCCTTCTTCTAGAGTTTTGCTCTTATTTTCTGCGAAAAGGGGTTTGTTCGTTCCTTTTCCTCCTGTCTAATTCATTTTTGAGGCTTTCATACTTCGATTCGTTCGTTTGAGCCTCCTCTAGGTTTTCTTTTGGTTGTGTTGTTGAAATTTTTAGTGGGCCAGGCTCACTTCGTTTTCTACTGTAAACAGCCATCATGGCTTCTCTGACTCCTGTGACACCAGTCTCTCTGACTGTTGTCACTTCAGTCTCTTCCTCGGTCCCTACCCTCCCTCGTGATGTTCAAGGTCGTTTCATTTCGGCCTCTTCTACCCCTTCGGGTAGTAGGGAGAAAAATTCATCCACGGAAAAGCCTAGGAAAGAGAAATCTTCGCGTGAAAAGTCGACTAGAAAAAAGTCGTCTGCTACGGTTCAGTTAGCAGTCTCGCCGTCTTCGGCCCGCCCTGTTCCCGAGCATTCCTCTGTCCCCGAGCGGGACTTTTCAGATCTCTTCTCACCCTCAGGTGGATAGCCTTTTTGAGGCGTTTTTCCACAAGCTTGACCAATCAGGCCTCGTTATCGGTCCGGCACCCCGTTCTCCGTCTTCTTGGTCTTCGGTCTGGCCCGTTATGTCTCCCCATGTGTCTGTTGTTTCCCCAGAGCATGTTCATCGAGTCTGTTCCAGGAGGCCCCTTTCTACCCGGGCCGTCACTCGGACCTCCGGCCGGTGGTCCTCTCCTGCTGATTTTCCGTTTAAGTCGATTGGAAAGCGCATGGACCCCCAGGGACGCAGGATCCCCCTGGTTGTCCCGACATGCCAAGGCGTGGCAACCCCCACTGACGGACTGTCTCTGGGGGGTCGGGGGTCTCCTTCCTCCACCCATTCCCGGGGGGAGGGAGACTTTGGTTAATCCGGACTTTTGTCCGAAGGCCAGTGCCGTAAGTCCGTTGAGCCCTGGAGGGACAGCACCACTTGGCGGCCCACTGAGTGGCCGAGGGATTCCACAGGCCAGGAGGCTATCTCTCCCCGCGCTGGTACATCTTCTGCGGAAGTATGTCCGGTGACCGGGCCCCGGGCGTCCTCACACCCCTGTATTCCTCGGGTTCGGCTGGAGCTGGCTCGAGTCGACGAGGACGCACCGGTTGTTTGGGCTCACCGTAAATCGGCGGACCGCCGTGGTGAACGACGGTCTCCGGATGCCCCGGTAGACCGTGCGTCCAAACATAAGCGATCTCCCGGCCGCCGGCCTTTCGGTCCGCGGCGCGGTGACTCATCGCTCGGACCCCGTGACGGCGGTTCCCCCGTCCGCCCGTCACGGTCCGTCCGCATCCAGCGGTCTCCCGTCCGGCCGCCCGCCGGTACGGTGACTCACCGCTCGGTACCCGTCGGTCCCCGGTAGCCCCGGTGCACCGTCCGGGTAACCGCCAACGGTCCCCTACCCGGGGTGGCTCCCCGGGTCGACCGTCTCGGTCCGTCAAGAGGCAACGGTCCCCCGGCCGTGCGGCTACGGACCGCCGGCACGGGCGTTCTCCGTCCTCACGGGCTTCCCGGTCTGGCTCCGCTGTTGGCTTCTCGTCCTCTTCCAGGGACCCGGGGGACTCTTCTGATTCTTATCAGTCGGTCCACCCGAGGGGCTCTAAGCGGCATCATTCTGCATTGGATTCGGACTCGGGCTCTGCCCCCTCCGTTTCCACCCAGCGAAGTTTGCCCGATGTGGCTCCAGACTTCTCCACACAGAACCTCTTGCGCATTCTGAAGCCTTCTTGCCCCGATGTGGCCACGTCCACCCCTAAGACAGCTCCCTCGGCCACGGATGGCTCGGTGGGCTCTTTTAACCGGGGAAAGGAGTTTCTCTTCTTGCAAGCTCCGGAGTTGTTGCTTCGAGCTATTGGGAGGGCTGAGTCCTCCCTTCCCACGGGCAGACTCTCCGAGTCCTCCCGTCTTCAGGCGGGAAGGTCGACTAGGTTCAAGGACGATTTTACCCCGGGCAACTTGGTGATCCCACCTTTTAGGTCGGTTCTGGGTGTCCATGGGGATTATCTCCCTTTTTCTCCGTTCTCTAAGCCAACCAAGGCTGAGGCGGAGAAATTGCATTGCGACAGGCTTTTGCCCCCCCGTCAGTTTCAAGCCGTCCAACTTCAAACAGTTGGAGTTGTCGCTCTCCGAGGCCCTCAAAGGTTGCGGGTTCTCGACTTCCTTGCTCTCCTCCATTTCGGGGGCGCTCGGCAAGTCTCACCCCACCTCTTCCCCGGTGGATTTCAGGCTGTTTGCTGAGATCGATGAACCGGCCATTGGGGTCGCCCTTGCTGCTCTGGGTGATTCCCTTCGCAGTTTAACGGACGTTATTTCTGCCTTGAAGGTTCAGTCTTCGGCCATGGCCAAGGACTCTTTCCTCAACACTTCGAAGTCCCTCTCCACGAGAGAAAAGGAACTTCTTCGTGCTCTTCCGCTTCCTGACTCGGGCTTGTTCGGCGAATCCGAAATCAGACCCATTCTCAAGTCAGTCTCCAAACGGCAGAAAGAAGCGGGCCATGAGGCTTTGATGAGTCATCTTCTCAAGGCCCCCTCTTCTTACTCTCACTCGGCTCCTTACCAGCATCAGCGGGCCAGAAGACCCGCTGTTCAGTTCAGGAAAGCCCCACGTCAGAAAGGTCGTCTTCCTACGCAGGCCATTGACTTTGCGCCAAGGAAGTCTAGGCCGGGGCCTTCCAGGGGCTCTAGGAAGCCCTCGTTCGGAAGGCGCCAGCCTTTTCAGTAGATCCCGTACAGCCCTGAGATCTTTCAGGCGGACCGGTGTCAAGCGTGAACGCCCTTTTTCAGTCTCTTCCCGCTTGGCTTTCTCAGGTCAAAAACGCCTGGATTCTTGGGGTTGTACGGGACGGGTACAAGTTCCCGTTCGAAAGGGAGCCTCCGCTTGCGGACGCTCCCGTTTCCTTTCCCCCTCCGGTGGACCCAGAACGACTCGGTATCCTCCGAAAAGAGGTGGACTCTCTGGTCCAGAAAGGGGCCGTGTCCAGGATACAGAATCCAGGGCCCGGTTTCTATTCTCGCCTCTTCACGGTCTCAAAGAAGTCCGGGGGATTCCGACCCGTTCTGGACTTGTCGCCGCTAAACAAGTTCACGCGCAAAGTGAAATTCAAGATGGAGACTCCGGCTTCCGTTCGGTTGTTCGTTCGCCCAGGGGACTGGGCAACGTTGATCGACCTTCAGGACGCTTATTTCCATGTCTCCATTCATCCCTCCAGGAGAAAGTTTCTCCGGTTTGTCTGGCAGAGTCAGACCTACCAGTTCAACTCTCTCCCTTTCGGTCTCTCCCTGGCTCCCTGGATTTTTACCAAGGTGACCAGGGAGATAGCTTCTCTGGCTCGGTCCAAAGGTCTGAGACTCGAAGTCTATCTGGACGATTGGCTGCTTCTCGCCTCCAGCCGTCCCTTGTCCCTGTCTCACACTCGGCTTCTGGTGGATCTGACCACCTCGCTGGGCTTTCGCATCAACGCCAAGAAGTCGGACCTCGTTCCTTCACAGCAGTTTCGCTACCTGGGGATGAAGTTCGACACGGTCAAGTTCACCGTCTCAGCTTCGGAAGACAGATTAGCAGCTATCTCTCTCTCTGTGGCCGACCTCTCAGAAGCGAAGTCGGCCACCCTGAGGCGCCTTCTCAGCCTTCTACGCCTCATGGAGTCGGTTTCGGAACTCCTCCCTCTCGGCAGGGTGTTCAAGAGGCCCCTTCAGAGAGAAGTCAGGGCGCGTACCCTGGACCCCTTCCTATACGATCAGGTGATCGTCCTCGGGGACTGGTTCAGGAAGGCCGTCAGTCATTGGACGGACGCGGCGTGGTTGAACAGTATGGTCCCAATCAGACGTTTGGGCACCCAGCTGTTCATCTACACGGACGCCTCCCTCAGCGGGTGGGGGGCGCATCTGGAGGCCGAGCAGATCTCGGGTTCTTGGACTGCAGGAGAGTCCGAACTCCACATCAATCTGCTGGAGTTGGAAGCCATCCGCCGGGCTCTGACCCATTTCCTCCCCGCGATTCGGGGACGGTGGGTCACGGTGTGTGGCGACAACTCCACCAGTCTTTCTTACCTCCGTCGTCAGGGGGGCACCCGCTCCACCCCCCTGTCTCTGGCGGCGGAGACGATCTTGGGTTGGGCCGACCGCCATGGCATTGCGCTCTCGGTAGAGTTTGTCCCGGGCAAGCTCAATGTCATTGCGGACCAGCTGAGTCGGTCCAACCAGGTCCTGCAAACGGAGTGGACGATCGCCCATCGAGCTTTGCTCCCAGTCTGGAGACTCTGGGGCAAGCCGATGGTGGACCTTTTTGCCACACGGCACAGCGCTCGTCTGCCCCTGTTTGTCTCCCCTGTTCGGGATCCTCTGGCGCTGGCGCACAACGCCTTCTCGATGTCGTGGGTCGGGCAGTCGATGTACGCGTTTCCTCCCACGCCTCTCATCCAGAGGGTCCTGGAAAAATGCCTTCGGGAAGCTCCGGACCTGATCCTGGTGACCCCCAATTGGCCGTCCCAGCATTGGTATCCGGAGCTTCTCGCTCTCGCCCGGGAAGGCCCGCTTCCTCTAGGCCTCACGGGCGAAACCCTGCTGCAGCCAAGAAGCGGCATCGGACACCCGAGCGCCTCTTGGCTCAACCTTGTCGCCTGGAGACTATAAGATCGGGTCTCAGACGACAAGGTTTCTCCGCCAGAACGATTGACGTCCTGGTGGGCTCCAGGCGCAAGTCCACTTCTGATCTGTATGACCTGCGCTGGGCCTCCTGGTTCGCCTTTTGTACCGACAACAAGTACGATCCGCTGAGACCCTCCACGGTTCATTTCGTGGAGTTCTTGTCTTTTCTGCTCAGAACCAAGAATCTTTCTGCTCAGACGCTTTCCGGGTACAGGGCGGCCCTCATAAGTACCATTTCCATGGCTCTGGGTGCCGACCGTACCTCGAAACTGTCCGCCGCTCCCGTCTCCCACTTTCTGGACTCGGTCCGTCTCCGAGCTCCGGCTAGGACGGTCCAAGTCCCCCAATGGGACGTCTTTTTGGTCTTGAACTTCCTGCGAGATAAGTGTGAGCCTCTCTCTACAGTCAGTTTTAAGATTCTCACCCTCAAGACAGTTTTTCTGATCGCTCTGGCCACTGCCAGAAGGGTCAGCGGCCTCCATGCCCTCAGCGGCCTGGCCCGCGACGTCGAGTTCTCGGCCGACTACTCGTCGGTCTCCTTGAGCTTTCTTCCGGAGTTCAGAGCAAAAAATCAACCGGGGGACGTTTCCTCTCCCGTCGTTCACGTCACCAGTCTCTGTTCTGTTCTCGGCCCTGACGATGCGGACAGCTTTCTCTGTCCGGTCAGGGCCCTCAGGCTCTATCTCTCCAGGACAAAGCTGCTCAGGGGCGCTAGGCGCCGGCTTTTCCTGTCTATTAACCTGAGGTACCTGAAGGACATTTCTAAGATCACTGTCTCCAGGTGGATTCTGGACTTGGTTAAGCTAGCCTACTCTAAGTCCCTTTTGGCCCTTCCTGCTAGCCCTGTCAGGGCGCATGAACTGCGTGCCATCTCTTCCTCACTCGCTCTCCTCAGAGGGGTTCCCTTGTTGAAAGTCATGGCGTCCGCTTTCTGGAGATCACGCAATACGTTCCTCCAGTACTATCTCCGAGACATCGAAACCAGGAGCGAAAGCGACACCTTCTCCATCAGGAAGGTGGTGGTCGCGCAGGTTCCCGTTTCTCTCTAAACGTAAGTGCAAACTCTGTTACTTCGTGGGTGTGCCTTTTTGTCATGTCTTCAGGGGATTCGATGATTCTGGGAATCATCTTTTCCCCCCGACCTCTCGCATGGCTAATTATGGAAGCATCACCCGCCCCCGCTGGGGCAAACTGCAATTGTTTTTAGGTGTTGGTAGTGTATGGCTAGAATAGATTGATGGATTTTAATTAATATTACAATCTATCTAGCTAAATACCTACCAACACCTAAAACAAAAAGGGTCCCTCCCTTCCTCCCTCGCTTCGGATGCTTCTTTTTTAAGGGAGTATCAGGAATGAGGGGAAGTCACCCCGGATGACTAGGCTACGGTACGCTATCATGGGAGCTAACCCCACCCCGATAGTCGGCCTAGTAGGCCTAGCTCTGTGGCTGACTTCGTTTCTTTTATGTGTTAAGGTTTAACCCAGGTCGGTTGGTGTGCATGCAATTGTTTTTAGGTGTTGGTAGTGTATGGCTAGAATAGATTGAGGGGTTTTGTAAAGGACAGTTGTCAGTTACACAAAGGCAAGGTTCCATTACATGCATTCCCAAGGAAGGGAAACCAAAGCGATTCATTAAAAACTGGCGGCCTATCTCCCTTTTAAACACGGCATATAAAATTGCCTCAGCATGTATTGCTAACCGCTTAAAAGATGTTTTACCAAATATTATACATGAGGGTCAAAACGGTTTTTTGAAGGGCCGGTTTATTGGGGAAAATATTCGTTTGCTGTATGATACTTTGTTGTATGTGGAAAAAGGTGTCGGTCAATGGCCAATATTCATCTTGGTTTCCAATTGAAAGGGGGGTCAGACAGGGAGATCCATCTTCACCGTACTTATACTTAATATGTGCAGAAATTCTTTCGCTTATGATTCGTATAAATGTAAATATTAAGGGCATAAAAATAAAAGAAGGAACATTTGCTGTCCCAGTTCGCTGATGATACAACCTTATATCTGGATGGTTCTGAAAGATCTTTTAATGAAACCATAAATGTTCTCACAAAGTTCGCACACATGTCAGGTCTAAAAATAAATTTTGATAAAACCCAAATCATCTGGATTGGAAGTAGAAAGAACTGTGGCATTCAATATATGAGGGACAAAAATTTTGTTTGGGATCCAGGTACTTTTAACATTTTAGGTGTTAAATTTTCTACTAACACAGATAGTATTGTAAATATTAATTATGAAGATAAACTCATGGCTATGAGAAGGATTCTGATATCATGGAAAAAAAGACAGATTACCCCCTTTGGTAAGATAACAGTAATTAAGACTTTAGTGTTTTCAAAAATTATTCATCTTCTGATCAACCTGCCAGACCCCCCTGACAATTTTATTACTGCATTGGAAAAAGAATTGTACATCTTTTTATGGAATGGGGAAAAAAGTAAAATAAAAAAATCTGTAATTGGTGGATTAAAAATGCTTACTGTGAGGAATTTTGTATCTTCTATGAAAATTAGTTGGTTACGTAGACTTTTAAGTAATGATTCTGATTGGAATTTTTTTTACTGTAAATATGTTTCCTATGCTGGATAATGTCGACAAATTTGGAGCAGAGTATGGAAATATTATTATGCAAACTATACTAAATCCTTTTTGGAAGGATGTCATTCGACATTATAAGAAACTATGTTTGAAGTGTCAACCTACTTCTGTTCATGAATTTATGTCCGAGTGTATTCACTATAATGTGAATATTATAAGAAATAAGAAGGTTATTTTTGTACGAGAATGGATTACCCATGACATTCTTTTTGTAAAACAATTAATAAATGATGAGGGTAATTTTATGTCATATCAGGAATTTTTGACACGGTTTCCCGGTATGAACACTAATTTTGTTCTGTATGAGGGCATTCTGAATGCTATTCGTTTTTTTGGGTCAAAAATTAAATGTTATTATGACCAACAGGTACAAACTGTTAGATCAAAAAGCTTGGTGGTGTTTTTTTTATTAAAAGGGGGAATAAATATGTACAAAATGCTTTAAATAATAACAATGCCATCCCTACTGCTGTCACTAAATGGAACAATCTTTTTGACAATCTCAGTTGGAAAATGATCTTCTCTCACTGCTTTAAGACCACAGCAGATGTTCAACTAAGATGGTTCCAAACTAGACTCTTACATAGATTGTTACCAACCCAAAGATATTTATTTTTACATAAAATTATTGATTCTCCGATCTGCAATCTTTGCAATCAGGAAGAGCAAACAATCCCACACATGTTATATGATTGTGTTGTTCCCCAAAAGTTTTGGACCAACTTTGAGAATTTGTTAAGACAAATGTCAACATTGTCACAACATGGAGTTAAGTAAGGAATTAGTTTTGTTTGGTGTAAAAGCAGATACAAGAACTGATAAAGTAATAGACCTTGTGCTTCTATTGGCTAAATTTTATATCTATAAATGTAAACTCCAAAATGTTAACCCTAACCTACAAGCATTTGTTGCTATATTGAAAGACAGATATAACATTGACAAATATTCGTCTGTCTTAAATTATACAGTAAGAAAGTTCGAGGAAGATTGGATTCCATATCTCCCAGTTATTTCTCAGGTTTGTCCTATTCCCCCTTCCCCAAGTTATGTTATTTTCGGTGTAAAATATTATTTGCGTAACTTGTATCTGGTCTTATGTATGAATATTATATCCAGTATTTCCCCACATGTTACCTTTTTTGTTCTTTAGGCATACTGTAGTGTTTCCTTTGCTGTTACTGTAACAGCTCAAAGTATATTTTAACTAATAACTCTTTTCATGTACCATTCAGTCTTGGTAATGAAGATGGGGGTGAGAGAAGGTGCGCGTGTGTGCGTGTTTAGTATTCTAAAAATAATTACTGTCATCATTAGTGATGTTGGAGGAGGTGATGAGGTTGGTGATGATGGTGGTGATGATGGGGGTAGTGATCATGTTGGGGTGGTGATTGTGGGCGGGATGGTATTACCATTGTTAGTATGAGTATTGTGCCTTTTTTTTTCTTTCCTTTTATTTTTTATTTTAAAATAGTATTTTTGCGCTGGTGATTCCTGTTTTCATTACTTTCATTGTTATTATTACCACTTCCTTACTATTATCATTGCAGTGGTTGTGGCATTGTCATCATTTTGCTCATTATTGTGACTGCTACTGTTATCGTTGTTGAAATTGTTACTACATGTACAATCAGCATATTTTTTACTGTGGCTATTGTGCTGTCGCTGACATCATCATCATTACAATTGTTATCATTGGTTTTTCGTTTCTTCTTACCATCATCCCTATTTATTATCATTGTTACTTTTCAGGTGACATGTGAGTGCTGTAGATGCATAATTATTGTCATTAATATTGTTGCTTCTTAAAACACAGCTATTATTCTGTGATTGTGTGTGCTCCACTAAATTTGTAAAAAATGATTATAAAAAAATGTTCAATAAAAAATTTAAAAAAATTCAGGGGAAGCCATCTTCGCCAAACCTAACCAAGGAACAGTCTTGGGACCCTGCCATTCTTTTGACTATGTGGACATTTACACGGAAGAACTTGATAAAAAAAAACCCAACAAAACACAAAAAAGCTACTGGAGCATGAAAGTCTAATTTTTTTAATTAAAAATGTTTTCATAATTTTACAGAATTTAAGGAAGAAACACATACGCACACACGCACATGCAATAGAAAAAAAGTCTTATTTCTTGTCTCGCAATAACAATTCTGTCCAATAAGTGAATAAAGTATAACCAATCACTGGCAAACCTAGCCAAGGAACAGCCATGGGACCGTATTATGCACTTCCGGGACAACAGCGTCTGTGAGAAACAACTAGCGCAAGCTCGCTCAAAAACTTCCAAGAGACAATGTCAAACAAAGATTTAGAGATCATTTCTTGCAACAACTTGCAACCAAGAAGAAATGGAAAGAAAATGTATGCGGTAAGTTGCGGCAGCGCAATAGGAATATTCAGAAATTGGAACCAAGCATCACAATCGGTCAACGGCTACCCAAAGCAGGCATCAGAATACTCCAGAGTCCAATCCGTGGACGAACAACACTCGCCGTGACTCTGAGTCGACATCGAGTCAGACCCCACAAAACTCTAGTCCGTAGTCGGCATCATTGCAATCATTCGCTACTCGATTTCAAAAACAAAAACCGCGGAAATCCGTGGACCGTTCTGATGCCTGCAAAGGCCAGCCATAAAGGTTACTCCACAATGGCTGAGGCCAAAGAAGCCATGAAACGGGCCGGTTACCCTGATCCGGTGATCTACGGGGAAGGTGACGACATTCCGTTGACGACTCAGCAAGAAAAAGAGGTTAGTGGGTCATTAGAACGTCCTTAGAACGTAACGGTAACTAAAAAACAACAAAGGCAGAAAATGTTAGTTTCCAGCCTCAAGGATTCTGCAGTCACCTTTTTCTAAGTTTTGCAGCCTAAATGAAGTTGTGGTGTAAACTCGAAGTGCGTGTGCGTGTGTATAAAGGAAGTGACCCACCTATATAATATTATGTAACAAAGGCTGCCTTATTTCTATACACTCTGGCGCTCCCCAAGGCACTGTCCTCTGTCCTGTTCTCTTCACCCTCTACACTTTCATAGACTGAACAGAGAAATGAAACCTTCAAGAAACGAACTTGAAAAGGAATTAACAAACCGTATTCCAATCAATGAAAGATAACTTTCAGCAGCAGGAATGAGGGGAAGTCACCCTGGATGACTAAGCCACAGCCGCTATCAAGGGAACTATCCCGCCGTGATTGCAGGCTAGTAGGCCTAGCTCCGGGGCTAACTTCTTTTTATTTATGTGTTAAGGTTTAACCCAGGTCGATTGGTGTGCATGCAATTTTTTTTAGGTGTTGGTAGTGTATGGCTAGAATAGATTGGTGGATTTTTGTTAATCCTACTATCTATTTTAATTTAATACTTACCAACACTCAAAACAACTGCATTAGCCTAAAACAACCTGGAACCTTACCCTAGCACATAGCTAAAACGAAACTAGCCCAAGGGAATGCACCCGCAGGGTGTCATACCGCGGGGAGTAGAGGGAGTGACTCCCCTTACATCCAGGTATGACGCGCACCCTTGTGGCGCCGGATATGACATTCTTAAATTTTCCAGCCTAGCTTTCACACCTGGGCCTGCTCTACTCCGCCTTTGATTGGTAGATTTTTTATTAATCTTACTATCTATATAATTAAATACTTACCAACACTCAAAACAATAGCATAACATACCTATTGGCTGTAAAAACCTTAAGCGTAAACGCTTAGTTACCAAATAACAAAGAGTAAGTCACTCTAGTGACCGTGGGGTTATCCCCCCTTTCCCACTTCCGGTCACGTATATCCACTTCCGTCCCCAACTCATTCTCTATTTACCATGCTTCAAGGCTGTTGATGATAAACCTTACTCCCATTCAAATTCATTTTCAAGCGTTCTTGGTGGGTTTGTTCTGGTTCTGTAGTTTGCTTTGGTGCAGTATGATTATATTAGATTTGAGTTTTCTTGGTGGGTTCGTTCCTTTACATAGCTTGTTGTTTTCCTCTTTTTCTTGGTTAGTCTGTTAGCCTTCCTCTCGAATTATTTTTCTTGTCGTTCTGATTGTGTGAAGTTTGTGAAAATTATTTCGTTCACTTGGTTGTTGTTTTTCTGTGTGTGGTCAGCCATTATGGCTTCCTCCACTCCTTCCGTTTCGGCTTCGGGTAAGGCAGTTTCTGCTACAGTTGCCTCGGGCTCAAAGTCTGAAGACTCAGCTTCTCTTCCTAGGGATCCTTCTGGCAGATTCACTAAGTCTTCTCTTGTTGTTATTTTTCCTGAGTTTGGCTTGTTTGGCGAGGAGTCTGTTGCTCCGGTTCTAGAGTCTTCCTCAAACAGAAAGTCGGCCGATAGTCAGGAGGCTCTCTATCGTGCCATCTTGAATCTGTCTCGCTCTCAGCCCTTTCGTCCTCAGCAGGATAAACGTCCCCGTTTCGGTTACAGGAAACCGTTCAGGGCCGGTTTCGTCTCTACTCGTTCGAAGAGTGTCAGGTACTCTTCCAGGCAGCCCCCTCAGTTCAAGGCGATGAAACCCGCTCCGCAGCCCTCTCGTGGTCAGAGGAAGCCCAGTCTTGTCAAGAAGCAGTTTTTTCAGTAGGTCCCGCACAGCCCCAAGAATCCCCAAGCGTTCCTGTGTCGAGTGTGGATGCGCTCTTTCGGGCGTATCCCACTTGGCACAAGTTTGTGAGGAATGCTTGGATTCTCGGAGTTGTGCGGGACGGCTTTCGCTTCCAGTTCGAGCTGGAACCACCGCTGTCTCCGTCTCCTGTGGCTTTCCCTCCACTAGATTGGTAGATTTTTTATTAATCTTACTATCTATATTATAACTAAATACTTACCAATACTCAAAACAATTGCATATACGCTTATCAGTTGGAAAACCAAAAGTGCCTAGGCACTTAGTTACCACAGTAACAAAAGGGAAGCCACCCTATGTTGGTAGTATTACCTCCCTTATCTACTACTGGTCACGTGGCTCCATTGACCTTGCCAATCACTTTTTATTTATCCACGCTTCAAGCTGTTTGGGAAACCTTTTTGTCTTCACCATTCTGCTACACTTCTGTGTCTTTGGTGGGTTTGTTCCAGTTTAATTCCATTCTGTATTGTTCTGACGATTCGCGATTCAAGATCTTTCTAATTCTTTCTCTCACTATTTTGATGAAATGGCCAAATTCTAAAGAAAATTATCTTGATCTTAATGTTGTTAAAACTAAAGAAATGGTAATCGATTTTAGAAAGGATCCGCTGCCTGTACCAGATGTGATCATTGATGGTCAATCTGTAGAAAGTTTCAGAAAACAAATATTCAGGGACCACTTTAGACGACAAACTGACTTTCACCAAAAACACAACGCAAAACCATCATGAACCCCTTCGCTGCCGCCTACTGCTTGCGCATGCACCGCCGATTTTCCGCGCAATTTTTTAACGCGGTAATATCGCTACTTAGCGGCAACATATATAAGATTAAGATATAAGATTAAAATTATAGCCCCGTCGACAACAAAGGCCATGTCGGGGCTGTCACCACGTATTAAAAAGAGATAAAAACACAAGGTAAAACAAGATCAAAGTTGTTTTGTTAAAATACTTTTAAAACCCCCCAACATTAATCAATCACAAACTTACCAAGTAAAAACATGACACATCTTGGCAACGTATATATACGTAGGTGGCAAGTACTAAAGCGTTATAGAGGACGTATATATATATATATATATATACATATTCTTTTAGTTTGAGCAAAGAAGTGTCACTTTCGGTCTGTCTGTCTGTCTGTCTGTCTCTCTCTCTCATCTTATATTTTAATGAATTTTTGTGAGTTGCCCAGTGATCCTAGTTGTGTACGCACTATTTTGCAGACTTTACCTTGATGAAGCTTGAATAAAGCGAAAGCTCAGGAAATATGTGTGGAGTGGGAAGCCTGGCTGTGCGGCTGTTATTATCTTTTGTATTATATATATAATGTTGTAATTCGTCCTAGAGACCCTACAACCACAGCACCCTCTCATCTTTGTGCGGCGCACGACAATTTTAGGGGATTAACCTTTACCTCACCTTATAATACAAATATATATAGACCCAACGGTAAGCATAGCTAAAACATCAAACAAAATAGTTAAGGACTTGCATGCCCAGGAACACATTGATGAAAACACCCACCATAGGGCACAGACAGACACTAAAACAGTCCAAACGCACCTCTACTACCACCAACCCAAAATACATAAAACCCTTAGCAACCCCTCTGGCCGACCTATCATATCAGGTCCTGGCGGCCTAACAGAAAAACTCTCCAGACTCGTAGACAACTGGCTACAGGACTATGTTGTGACTCTACCAAGTTACATAAAATATAGCACACACATGTTGAATGTTATCAGTGACTGGAATTCCAAGCATGGACCTTTCCAAAATGCAACCCTGGTAACATTTGATGTGGTCAGTCTGTACACAAACATACCTCTTGATGATGTGATCTTGGCCCTCAGATACTTCTTCAAAGCCAGAAACTTTAGTAACACCCCTCCTCCTGACGCAGTCATATCGGCTGCAAAACATGTCTTGATCAACAACTATTTCAAATTCGAAAACCAGTACTATAAACAAATCCCAGGGACAGCCATGGGCCCCCACCCCCCCATGGCCCCCACCATTGCAAACCTCTTCATGGGGTGGCTGGAGGCCAAGATCATGTCAGAAAGTCCAGTGTCCATCTCTCCAGATTGCTGGAAGAGATTTATTGATGATGGCTTTGTGCTTTGGCTGCAGTCGGACACAGAACTGCAAACATTCACTGAGTACATAAACACATAAAAATATATATATGTATGAACAAATCTCAGTTTACTGCTGGCACCGTTCCTCCAGCCTACAGGACTCAAAAGTTAGAGCATCTGGATCTACCAGTATATATATATATGTGTGTCGTCGGCAGCATAGAGGTTAAGACTCGAACTAAAAAACACCAAAGCTTACCTTGCGGAGAGGCCCTAGGTCAATGTCGGTGGCAATGAGGAAAGTGTCGCGGGAGTTACGCTGAAACGCTGAGCTCTTGGTCAGGTGACGTGCTTCGCTCTTCCCGTTCTCCCCGTACAGCTTGATTCCTATGTGGGCCGAGGTCCCTGCAAGCAGGCCAGTGTTCATGGCTTTGGTCATAATATGAGAGGATCACTTATCTACAAAATTCTTCAAAAGTCTTGAGTGTAAAGCATTGTTATGAAAACAAAACAGGAAGCAAAACTTTTTGAGGATTTGTTTTTTCAGTGTAAGGGTGAGCGCAAATGCAATCACACACACACAGAGTGATGTACCGAAAAGTGATAAGACAATCTGTCCTGAGGCAAGAGAAATCAATAGGACAATGTCCTGGGTCTTGCAAAAATCACACAAAGTGTGTCAGTGTTAAAAATTTAATCAGACATTTGTCCTGACAGGGGAGAACACAATAGGACAATTTTCAATATGAATAGGTCAATGGCCTATGACCGGGACCTCGGGACATCACTGCACACACACTACACCTCCAATCTGCCTTACAGTAATGTGGTACTTGAGACCCCATACCTTCCATGCAGAGGTATTCCACACTTGCAACCCCATTCCATTCCAACACACCCCACCTTCCTCTCATTCTCCCCTCCTCTGCCCACCCCCACCCCCACCCCCAAAGACAGACAGAGGCAAACACAAAGAGAGACAACTCCACAAAACAGAAAAATAACCAACATTAACATGCTTTAATCTGTCTCTCAATGGTGACAGCAATGTGGGATTTGAAGGCCCCATCTCCTTCAACAGGGAAGCACCTTCCTCAGACACAAGACAAAGAGATGCATAGACAGACTCAGAGAGAGAGAGAGAGAGAGAGAGAGAGAGAGAGAGAGAGAGAGAGAGAGAGAGAGAGAGAGAGAGAGAGAGAGAGAGAGAGAGAGAGAGAGAGAGAGAGAGAGAAGAGAGAGAGGAGAGAGAGAGAGAGAGAGAGAGAGAGAGAGAGAGAGAGAGAGAGAGAGAGAGAGAGAGAGAGAGAGAGAGAGAGAGAGAGAGAGAGAGAGAGAGAGAGAGAGAGAGAGAGAGGGGAGAGAGAGAGAGAGAGAGAGAGAGAGAGAGAGAGAGAGAGAGAGAGAGAGAGAATAACCAACACTAACCTGCTCCAATCTGCCTCCAGTAATCACAGTAATGTGGTACTTGAAGGCGCTGTCTCTCCCACGCAAAGGCACCTTCTCCTCTTCTACACACACACACTAACCTGCTCCAATCTGTCTTCCAGTGATGACGGTGATGTGGTACTTGAAGGCCCCGTCTCTTCCACACTTAGGCACACCACCCTCCATCCAACACACACACAATGCAACACTAACCTGCTCCGATCTGCCTTCCAGTGATGACGGTGATAAGGTACTTGAAGGCCCCGTCTCTCCCACACAGAGGCACACCCCACATCCAACACACACACAATGCAACACTAACCTGCACCAATCTGCCTTCCAGTGATGACGGTGATGTGGTACTTGAAGGCCCCATCTCTCCCACACAGAGGCACCAGGGAGATGCGGCGAAGATCAGCCCTGTCCAGACGTCGGCAGATGACGGCAGCGATGATGTAGACCACCAACAGCGCACTGACTGCCACCAGAGTGGCTGGGTTCAGGCCCAGCTCCAAAGCCTGGAAAACAAATAGTAAACCTTACCAGGGGGGCGCTTTACAAAAGCGAACGCTTGTAGCTGTAAGCGTAATTCATGAAAAACGGTGCTATGAAGCACCTCTGTTTGCCGATAGTTTGGCTAACATTTTGTTCTTCTGAGCATTTAAACATTTTTTTATGAACATTTGTGGCATTATTTATTATATTAAAAGCCAATGTTTAAATTCCAAAGTAAATTTTTTATTACTGGCCAATTAATGACGATTTGCAAAAAAGCATCACAAAGACGACAAAGAGAAAGGTAGTGACTCGTATTCATTCATTGCCATCCTTAAAAATAGACTGTAAATCATTTCATTGGTTGAATGGGTTCGCTGAGTTGTGAAGTACGAATGTCTAAACACGATGTATGCTATCACAGACTCTCGTGTTGAACGGTTGTGAAAGGCAGCAATCGGCCAGCGTGGAATGAGTCAATACAGCCATAGACAAAAGTCCTAGAAAACAAACGCACAAAAGACGCATCTAAAGGCCCCCTAATGAGATGAAAGGCCATCCCTGGAGTTACTGTTCTTGGCGTTTCCCTAGAATGTCTCCAGATTTATTGTTCTTCACCATTGTTCTTGTACAGAATAGAAGGCGATACTTTTTCCCAGATTGATATCCCTGCGCCTTATAATGTGACTGATAATATAGTAAGAACATAGAGTAACAAAACGTGAATTTTGAGTCAAATTTTTGGGGGTGCGCCTATTATCAGGTGCGCCTTATAGTCCGTAAAATACGGTAATCGCTTTCAGGGTCATGCAAAGGGACGTAATAATACCCTTGTGACGGCATGTTGTCAGATCCCACACTTAATACTAACGTACATTTATATGGTGCTTATTCTCCTCCTAACGGGGCTCTAAGCGCTTTCTGACAAGCCTACACAAAATGACTAAAGCCTCAACAACAAAAAATGACCGGGGTGTAGCTGCGAATTGGGTTTCGGAATGAGCGGCGTGGGAGCAACGCCACTGTACAACCCAGAAGATGGGACAGCAAAAAAACAAAACAAAACAAAAATGACTAGAAGCCGAACTCACAGCCAGGTCAGTGAATCGGATGCTGGACACGGGCACCAGACTGGACCCTCCGAAGGATGTCAGGTGATCGCACTGCCCCACAGTGGCCTGGGCGATGGACTCCTCCGACACCCAGCAGCCCGAGGCTGACCAGGCGTTCTGGGTCGTGTCGAAATACTGACAGCTGGACAGGTAAAAGGCTGAGGAGATGTTCACCCGGTGGTCCTCGTCTTCGTTGATCAGGGTGACGTAGTAAGTGGTGCTGCTATCGAATTGTCTGCAAGACGGAAGCAAAATGAGACACGGCAATGGTGGATTGCATGGAAAAGGCTGAACAAAATGTTGGCAGTTTTCAGTCTCTCCAGATCAACTCTTGAGTGTGATGTAGTAAGTGGTGCTGCTATCGAATTGTCTGCAAGACGGACACAGAAGACATTGCAATACATTGAAAAGGCTGAACAAAATTGTGCCAATTTTCTTGATTTAAGTCTCCCCAGACCAACTCTTGAGTGTGACGTTGTAAGTGGTGCTGCTGTCGAATTGTCTGAAAGACGGACACAAATCCCCTTGGCTTAAGGCTGTCCCAGACCAATTGATGTAAGCTAGAACACCAAGGCTACATCAAGATGTTATGCTATGCATAGTTACACGGGGATTGTCTTTAGCCACGACAAGCTCCTAGCGTAACATCAGCAGTCTCCAAAATCCCCCTTAGACGGAGTGTGGCTGCACACATGTTGGGGCTATCATAAACGGTTGCACACATAATGTTCACATCCGTAGCTGATGCACTTGTACCATAGTGTTCAAGTGCTTCTGCTGTTGGGATGATCCCTGGAGTCTTTTAGCCAGGGTAAGCCAACAACAGGGAAACAAGACATGGCAATGGTGGATTGCACCGAAAAGGATGAACAAAATTGTGCCAGTTTTCTTTATTTAACTCCCTCCAGATCAACTCCAAGTGTGATGTAGTAAGTGGTGCTGCTCTGGAATTGTTTGCAAGGGCAAACAAAACAAAAAGGCATGGCTATGGTGGATTGCATGGAAAAGGTTAAACAAAATAGTCTCTCCAGACGAACTCTTGAGTGTGATGTAGTAAGTGGTGCTGCTATAGAATTGTCTACAAAATGGAAAGAAAAGAAACATTGCAATGGTAGGATGAAATTGCTAACGCAGTACAAATTCTCGTTGGTTTATTTCTTCTTGCATAATTTTCCGTGTTCCCTGGTCTTGCTTAGATCTTCAAAGCAGTCCTGAAGGCAAACTCTGCTGTCTTACTCAAGGTGCGTCCCCAGAGCTTCTCTTGAAGCTCCCTCCCCTCCAGCCATGGTAGGGGGGACACTGGGGTATGTATGCCAGTGGCGCAAGGACATTCACCGGTTCGCTTTCTTTCAAATGTGTGTTATTTTCAGCCAATTTACTGACAACAAAGAAAAATACACCACACGCAAACGACCTTTTCTGTCCAATTTCATATTCATACGAGTCCTAAAAATCACAGTTTAAAACAAACTTTCATGCATTAATAAGAGGGATGGGTCAGAGTACAGAAATGACAACTGCAACCTTTTCACAACATCGCTTCAGAAACAAAAGCCTGCTTGATTTTGTTTTAGCTAAACCTCTTTGACATTTTTTTTATTGTTAGAAATACAGTGGAACTTCCTTCATAAGACCTTCACAAATCATCCAAAATCAGGTCTTATAAGGGAGGGGTCTTTAAGGGGGTTGATTTTAATACTTACAAAGGGCAATGTCTCAGACAAGTAGGTCTTATGTGGGAGGGAGTCTTGTAATGGAAGGTCTTATAAGGGAAATTCCACTGTACAATCTGCGGTGAAGAGTGGCACAGTGGTAGCGCGTTCGCCTCGTGCCAAGTAAACCAGAGTTCGAACCTGGGTACAGGGGATTTTTCTCTCACTTTGTACTAGGCCTTACGGTCTGAACGTGGAGTCTTTCGGATGAGACGATAAACCGAGGTCCCGTGTGCCTATGCACACATTAAACCCAGTGGCAACGAAAAAGTTGTCATTAATATTTTGGTCAAAATTTACCCCATCCCCCCTTTCCTTCATCAGTCTCACAAAAAAATTGCATGCAAAAAAACAAAAAACAAAAAGTGGTGGTGCGCCTCCTGGCTATGACGCGCTCTCCAGGTGGGAGCAACCCGAATTTCACAGAGACGCCTCTGTGGCTATAAAGTACCTAATACCAATCTTACTGGTTGGACACGAAGAAGGTGTACAGGCGGTGATCGACCCCGCTGGACATGTCCGCTGTGGTGACCAGCCTGTAGTCGTCGTGCTGCCCTTCAGAGGGCTCGTAGCCCCGGCCCAGGTAGGCTTTGATAGCCGCCGAGGGCACCACGCCGCTCTGAATGTCCGTCTGGTTTGGTAGGGCTTCCACCCTCACCATGATGTGCAGGGAGGACACTCCCGTCGTGCCCATCTACAACAACACACACACACAGTCTTCTTTTGTTGCTACTTTGAACTATTCGTCATTGTAAACGCCTTGAGCACCTGATTTTATTCAGAGGTAAGTGCGCTATAAATTTATGAATGAAAATCTGTTTAACGTCCTCCGGTCTGGAACAGACACATATGGGACATTAGTAGATATAATAAAAATGGTGGGAACGACCCTGGAGGCAATGCCCGGAGGCAGTGCAACACCAGGAAAGTCCCAAATTTTTAACAATAACAGATGTGTAAACCGTAGCTACAGTAATATTATTATTACTATTATCTATACCTATATAATAAAATTCTTGGTGTGTGTCTGCGTGTCTGTCCACCCTGTAACTCATGAACCACTGAACAGAATCGCTTCAAATTTTGTGTGGTGGTGTATCATGGTACACAGATGGTCCCATATAAAATTTGTGACCATGCTGACCTTGACCTTGGTGTTTGACCTTGAAAACCTGTCAGAAGAAAGGGTAGTAATTAGGGAATGACTGGGTGCACTGGTTTTTTTACTGGTTACTTCCCTTGCATTATAAATGAAAAGAGGGTGAGAGGCGAAAGAGAGAGTGTGTGCGAGTGAGAAAGAGAGTGTGTGTGTGTGTGTGTGTGCAGGTGCGAAAAGTAGCGAGCAGGAAGCTAATTATTATATAATTTGATTTAAATACTTTCAGTCATATTTTTAACTAATTGGAGTCACAGTCACAGTTTTAAAATAATCACTACCAAATAATTAATCAAGATAGAAACAAACAATACTTTGCAAAACAAAGGTATAAGTCTAATAAATAAAATGCCACACGCAGTTAGTGTGCTTACTCACCTCTTTTGTGAACCAAAAAATTCAGTAAAGTACCCAAAACAGAATTTTCCAACAAAATTTAGCCGCCATTTTGTTTATGTAGGAACAAAGCTGTTGCTAAGTGACTCCACGAAACTCGCTAAAATAAAGCACAAATGGCTATGAGGTACGGTCTAAGGGAAGCAATCAAAGCATATATGAGTGTACTTGGACTTTCAACAGTAAGCACCCTTGAATAGCGTTATTTGTGTGCGTTAAAAAAAGTTGGAAATTCAGATGGCAGTTGTCTGCCGTCATGACCTGACAGAGACTTACAGTGATGGCAGACATCTGCCTGATGGCAGACATCTGCCGTCATGACTCCAGTGAGTTAAGGAAAGACATAACACTCCCAGGAAGGAAGGTAGCAGAGCGGTTAAGACATTCACTGCCAATTTAAATGCGTGTGAGTGACCCGAGTTTGAATCCTGGCCTCTCGCCCATTCTTTCTAGTTTGACAGGAAAATCGAACTGAACGTTGAGACCTTCAGACGGGGGGACTTAAAGCTAGTCTGACTTATGCGCTTTACGCACATAGAACTCCCATGTCAGTCAAGTCGATAAGACCAGGGAGAAATCCTGCTGCCTGGTATGACTACATTGATAGTTACATGGATGCAACTGGAGAAAATCAAAAAACAGGCAAGGCAGGGGTCCAGGGGCCGTCCAGGGCCCTGGCAGGGTACAGGGCTTGGGGGTCAGGGGGTCAGCCCCCCCCCCCGCGCCGCCTGGTATCTGAGGCAAGGTTGCATCCATGTTGTTAGGTTTCCCCAAATCTGCCCCTATTCACCCCCCCCCCCCCCCCCCCACCCCCCATGGTCTAGGGATATATCATTCCTGACTTGTCTAAACCAAAAATACCATCATTCCAGGGCTATGACATCAAAAGTTATGACATCATCAATGACATCACACCCCCTGTAGTAGACAGGGGACTGGGCAGGCAAGGGGTGAATACACAAATCCTCCCATACCTCGGCATTGACCTCCAGCCTCTTGGACTCCCCGTAGTCCAGGGTCCAGGTGTCAAAGGTCATGCCGGCCAAGGGGTCGTAGTGCACGCTCTGTGTCACGCTGCTGTTGGTCAGGCTGGAGGAGGCCACGCTGCTGCAACTGCCGCTGTCCCACATCAGGATCTCTATGGGGTCTGGCAGGCTCTGCATCATCATCGTCACCATCACCGTCATCATCATTATTACCATCATCATCATCGTCATCATCATTATCATCATCATGCTAGTAATTGTTGTGCCACGATGCTACAACTACTGCTGTTCCACATCAGGATTTCTATAGGGCCTGGCAGGCTGTGTATCATCATCATCATTGTTATCATCATCACCATCATCTTCATCACTGTCATCATTATCATGATAGTATTTGTTGTGCCACGATGCTACAACTACTGCTGTATGCATGAAGGCACAGCCACTCTGGTCGCATACATACACCAAGATTGCTGGCCCTTTACACAGCTTAGCAAACAAACAGAGCAAAAGAAAGCCCCTGTCACTGGGTGGGAGAACATCAAGCCTCTTTTGATAAGCTGAAGGATGCTCTCACTAGCAGCAAGGTTCTGGCATTTGCAGATTTCACACGGCCATTCATACTGGAAACTGACGCCAGCTTCGAAGGACTTGGAGCAATCCTCAGTCAAGAACAACCAGATGGAACAATCAGAGTGATTGCGTATGCCAGTCGGCGACTTCGGCCTACAGAAAGAAACGAAGCCAACTACAGTAGTTTCAAATTAGAAATGCTTGCTCTGAAGTGGGCGGTCAAGCAACAATTGGCCAGACATCACAAGTGCACAATTAATAAAAACCGTTAGCTCCACCCTCTCACATACATACATCACAAAACACGGTCCTACCTGTATCTGAAGGTCGGTGCCATCCGACAGCTGGAAGGAGAGAGAGGCCAGGCAGGTGGTGACCGCCTGCTGACCGATGTAGCCCCAGTCGTAGAAATTGCTGTCCATCACACGCACAATCTGGAAAATCTGCAATACATAAAAAGGTACCGTATTTTACGGACTATAAGGCGATACTTTTTTCCTAGACTGAGACCCCTGCGCCTTGTAATGTGACTGATAATACAGTAAGAAACTCGGCAAATGTTAAGATCAGCTCCCTCCGCTGTTCCATGGTGAAGTTGGCCAATCAGCGTAACGGAAAAGGTAAATTGGAGAGAGCTGATTGGGCCTAAGCCTTCACCCTGGAACAGTGGAGGGAGCTGATCTTAACATTAGCCAGAAACTCTAACAAAATCTGAATTTTGTGTAAAATTTGGGGGGTGCGCCTTATAATCCGTACAATACGGTAGATTTCATATGGTGGGATACTGTTGCAGTCACCAATACAACAGATACTCCTCATTATCATCAGATGCCAAACCCCTTCATTGGATATAAAAACCATCCCTGTTGACCGTAAAACATCACAACATTATGAACATTCTATCGGTTTTCATGGAGAAAAAAAAGTACCAAAAAAGCAACCAAGAGTCGTCAAATGAAACTTGCACATTTCATAGGGGAGCCTACTCTCATCAGTTTCAACAGTAATGGCAGCCAAATGGTTGAAAACGGTCTTCGAATTCGCTTTCTCACGCCAGCTTCGTATCGCTTGTGTCATTCCTTCATTCAACGGAATTTGTTGTTGCTGACCGTAATAACAGACCTGTTTACCCCCTACACAAGTCTTGATGTCTGGATAGCTGAAATGAGTAGTTTTGGTGCAAAATGTGTAGCTTTATTCATTAAACAATGTTCACTGAAAATTAGTAATTAGAGCATTATTTTCAATTTTGAAGAGTAGTAGAGGTTCAAATTGAGTAGAAAACTACTCGAAAAAAGTAAACGGGTCTGGTAATAGCGTAATTACAATGGACAAAATGGTAATGTTAAACAGCTCTGATTACCCCTCCCTCCACTCACCTCCTCAGAGTCACTTCTGCCCTGGAACAGGGACGCGGGCAGGATGAAGCGGATGCCGCCCATCTCTATGTATGAGCCCAGCGTGCCCACCGTGAGGCGCTGCCCTTCGGCGCTCATACCCCCTCCGCTGCAGCTGACGCCCTCCTCCCCCTGCACCATGGCTCTCAGCACCGTGCTGGTCACATCGTCCGCCATGTCCGAGGCCTCAGTCACCACCTGTGCAGCAGCATAGTGTGTGTGTGATCTACCACTCTCTTTGACTCTGCCTTTTCCCTTTGCTTTCTATCATCTATCTTTCTGACTTGTTGGACCATTCTCCTGCCTTAAAAAAAAAATCTTCCGAATAATTTTTCTCCTTTGAGCTCATCCAAAATCGGAATGTGTCGGCTGTATGCTTAGCGGGGAGACCAGTGAAAACTAAAAACCGGACACATACGTACTTTACCCATTATGGCCATATGGCCTGGGAACGCAGCGGAAGAAGAAGTACGAAAACCACTGTACCTGCTGGAGATGAGCGGCGCTCGTCGACCCCGACCCCGAACAAGTCAGTGTCTGCGGAAACGACAGAGAGCTGACCGCGGAGGAGGAAGAAGACGACGACGACGATGACGAAGATGCGGCAGTTGGCGAGGTGACGGCCTGCATCAGGCTGTGCAGGCTGGGGTATAGGTGGTTGCAGGCAAAGTCGTCGCGGTCCATGCCGGTATGAGCGTCGTCCTGGAAGATGGTCAGCACCCCCCGGGCCATCTGGAGGATCAGCAGGTGGCTGCAGCTGTTCTGGAACTCCGCCGTGTACTCCTGCAGACAAGAGGCAGGGTGGAACCAGCGTTGACGAGGAGGGTTAGGGCTACGGCCTGGACACTTTCAACTTTGAAATTAATCTGGACTGTCATTAAGATCATGGGAGCATCTGCTTGGACAGCTGTCCGCTGCCACCTCCATCTCCCTTGGTCACATTCTGGGGTCAATGGACTAACCATCTGACAACCAGCCCCCCCCTCTCTCTCTCTCTCTCTCAGAGAATCTCTCCGTCTCTCTCTCTCTCTCTCTTATTTTCTTCTCTGGCCTACCCTTTCTTCCGGCATGAGTGGCTGAGCCTCCGTGGCAAAATAATCAACGTGATGATTGTGGCCAAGCACAGCGAAGAAGAATCGTCAACTGCTGCAGAAGGTAGGCCATCTGCTGTGCTTGCTCCACAGTCTCCAGACTGACCCCCCTCCCCATTCACACACAACATAATGATGATGAAGATGATAATGATGACAATGACAACAATGATTGTTACCAGAACTAACCGTCAACTGCTGCAGAAGATAGGCCATCTGCTGTGCTTGCTCCACAGTCTCCAGACTGACTCCCCCACTGACACACACAGCGATAGCCGTGCGGACCATGTCCTGAAGCGAGGTGTCTTTGCTGGACAGGGACGAGCTCTCCGAGGCGCGGTTCAGCATGTGGGTCAGGGCCAGCGAATACTGCAGCAGGGTCACGGGGTCGCCGCGCTGCAGCAGCGTTGGCAGCGTACTGTTGGCGGCATGGAAGAGCTCCTCGGAGGCATTGGAGTAAGGGTAGCCTGGGTCCGTGAAGGAGATCCATCTGAAAGGAAGAAGGATGGGTAGGGGTGGGTTGGGTAATGGAAGTACAAGCAACCATTCAATGACTGTCTATGTTTGTTGTTTTCGCACACTGGCTAAAAGACTCCAGGGATTATCCCAACAACCGAAGCACATGAACACTGTGGTACAAGTGCATCAGCTAGGGATGAGAACATACTTGTTTTCGTACCCTGGCTAAAAGACTCCAGGGATCATCCCAACAGCCAAACCACTTGAACACTATGGTACTAGTGCATCAGCTAGGGATGAGAACATTACGTGTGTGACTGTTTTTGATTACCCCGCCACGTGGGCAGTCACACTCCGACTTCGGGGGATTTTTGAGACTGATGATGTTATGCTAGGAGCTTGTCATGGCTAAAAGACAATCCACACATAACTGTGCAGAGCATAACAACACTTTGATGTAGCCTTGGTGTTCTAGCCTTGGTCTGACATATCCTTAAGCCAAGGCGGGATGATGCTATAACTTTTCGTCTCAAGTGGGGCAGTGGGTGGATGCCTCGTGCCTCGAGTTGGATGACCCCGCCCCCTCCATCAGTGTCTCCCCGTGAGCATACCGTGCGGGTGGGGGGGGGCTTTTGTACATATAGTTTGAAATTTGACACTTGTACACTTTGTCTTATTGATTTCAGCAAGAACCAGGACATTTATTTTGTCCTATTGATTTTTTTGTTTGCTTCAGGACAGTTTGTCCTATCACTATTTGATCCTCAACGCGTCACCGCTCTTTTGAGAGCACTAAAAGAGGACAGAGCTAATCAAGCAAATGTAAATCAGTTTCCACAAACTCCCATTAGTTTTACTTGCTTCTCTACATTAACCCCTTCGCTGCCGCCTACTACTTGTGCATGCACCGCCGGCTTCGCGCGGCAATATAGCTATACGTTGGTGGCTAGTACTGAAGCACTAAAGAGGACGCATTCATACATCGTGGGCAGCGAAGAAGTTAAACACACATACACACACAAAAATAACCCAAGGACAACTTACGTGGAGAGTGCCTCGGTGCGAGCGCCGTACTCATCCATGACAGACACGACCAGCAGAGTGGCATTGGTGGAGCTTGAAGAGGGGGCGAGGTAAACTGCCTGAGTGCTGCGAACACCGTGGTACACTGTGTAGCTCTGTGTACCATCCACCACCTGCAATGATAATAATCTTAATAATACAATGACCAGCAGAGTGGAATGGGAAGAGGGGGCGAGGTAAACTGCCTGAGTGCTGCGAACACTGTGGTACACTGTGTAGCTCTGTGTACCGTCCACCACCTGTAAGTCAATACAGCAAAAGAAAAACTAAAACTTTCTCTTGCATGTGTTGAAAATTAATAAACAACACTGTGTCTAAAATATTGCGCAGAATATAGCTAATAGTTCCATTGCCTGCAATATTAACATCAATGAAACTAAAACAAAAAAAACTTCCTTTGCAACGCAAATGAAACTACAAGATTTTCTCTGCAAAATGTAACGATACTAAAACTACTTTCTGCACATAAGTGCCAACAAGTATGACAGTGTATTAAATAATAGATACAATTCAGCGCCCATACATACAGACATCCCAATCACACATCAATGTATACACACACATTTTTCACGTTCTAATCACATACAGTTTACGATTGTATTAGTTCTGAGGCGTCCATATGCCATGATAAACAAAAAAGATGAAGAATTTGAGCAAGTACGTTTGGGAGAGAAAAAAAACCCCAAATGAATCAAGTTTGCAACTGGGAACCGATATACACAGTCGAAAAAGACACAAAACTAAATGAACAAAGTTTGTCTGCTACAAAACGAGCGGCATGAGAGCAACACCACCACACGACCCATAACATAACACAAAATTGTGTGTAACTGAAAATCTCTACATAACAAGAAGAAAGATCAGGAACAAGAAGGAAAATATATCAAGAAGAAGGAAACCGCAAGAACAAAGAACATGGGTGTATGCGGTGACCAAAGACTTTGCCTGAACTGTCCATCATAACCCTCGCTATAACGGTCAATTTAAGAGGCAAAAAGAGCACGAGAAGAGCCCTGTCTTCAGACAGACCACTGCCTGACCCAGCATCAAACGGCCTGAATTCAGGCTTCAGGCAGACCACTGCCTGACCCAGCATCAAACGGCCTGAATTCAGGCTTCAGGCAGACCACTGCCTGACCCAGCATCAAACGGCCTGAATTCAGGCTTCAGGCAGACCACTGCCTGACCCAGCATCAAATGGCCTGAATTCAGGCTTCAGACAGACCACTGCCTGACCCAGCATCAAATGGCCTGAATTCAGGCTTCAGGCACACCACTGCCTGACCCAGCATCAAATGGCCTGAATTCAGGCTTCAGGCAGACCACTGCCTGACCCAGCATCAAACGGCCTGAATTCAGGCTTCAGGCTGACCACTGCCTGACCCAGCATCAAACGGCCTGAATTCAGGCTTCAGGCTGACCACTGCCTGACCCAGCATCAAACGGCCTGAATTCAGGCTTCAGGCAGACCACTGCCTGACCCAGCATCAAATGGCCTGAATTCAGGCTTCAGACAGACCACTGCCTGACCCAGCATCAAACGGCCTGAATTCAGGCTTCAGGCTGACCACTGCCTGACCCAGCATCAAACGGCCTGAATTCAGGCTTCAGGCAGACCACTGCCTGACCCAGCATCAAACGGCCTGAATTCAGGCTTCAGGCAGACCACTGCCTGACCACTGCCTGACCCAGCATCAAACGGCCTGAATTCAGGCTTCAGGCAGACCACTGCCTGACCCAGCATCAAACGGCCTGAATTCAGGCTTCAGGCAGACCACTGCCTGACCCAGCATCAAACGGCCTGAATTCAGGCTTCAGGCAGACCACTGCCTTACCCAGCATCAAACGGCCTGAATTCAGGCTTCAGGCAGACCACTGCCTGACCCAGCATCAAACGGCCTGAATTCAGGCTTCAGGCAGACCACTGCCTGACCCAGCATCAAACGGCCTGAATTCAGGCTTCAGACAGACCACTGCCTGACCCAGCATCAAATGGCCTGAATTCAGGCTTCAGGCACACCACTGCCTGACCCAGCATCAAACGGCCTGAATTCAGGCTTCAGGCACACCACTGCCTGACCCAGCATCAAACGGCCTGAATTCAGGCTTCAGGCAGACCACTGCCTGACCCAGCATCAAACGGCCTGAATTCAGGCTTCAGGCTGACCACTGCCTGACCCAGCATCAAACGGCCTGAATTCAGGCTTCAGACATAGCCACATGCACCCCTGAAAGAAATATCAAGAACAAAAAGATAAACAGATTAGGGAATAGGTATAGTTGCTCTCCTCTAGTTTCCGTCGATAAATTGCCACAAAACTGGCCCTTTCCACTAATCCACAGAAACAGAAGATTAAGATTAAGATTAAAATTATAGCCCCGTCGACAACAAAGGCCATGTCAGGGCTGTCACCACGTTCAATCTTACCACGTACTAAAAATGGATAAAAACACAAGGAAAAAACTAAATCAGTTTTTTTTGTTAAAAAACATTAATCAGAAACAGAAACAGTGCGTTACCTTGACGTCATACAAGAGCGGCAGGTCGGGATCATCGGTGTCCACCCACCCAGTGCAGCTGACGGTCACGGTCTCCCGCAGGGGCTCTATGGCGCCGGGCGTGGCTGTGCACAGGCCCCCGGTGGGCGGCTGGTTGGGCTGCAGGGTGATGTAGGCTTTGCCCTGCTGGCTGTTGCCCGAGGCACTGTCCACCGTCACCAGGAAGGTGTAGGAGGACCCGTCCACCAGGGCCGTGTTGCGGCGGATCACTAGGTTAGCCGCTGAGGTACCTGATGGAATAGTCAGGTCATTGGGTTAACCATCCACTGTCACCAGGAAGGATCACCAGGTTAGCCGCTGAGGTACCTAGGGAACAGTCAGGTCATTGGGTTAACCATCCACCATCACCAGGAAGGTGTAGGATCACCAGGTTAGCTGCTGAGGTACCTAGGGAACAGTCAGGTCATTGGGTTAACCCTCCACTGTCACCAGGAAGGTGTAGGAGGACCCGTCCACCAGGGCCGTGTTGCGGCGGATCACCAGGTTAGCTGCTGAGGTACCTGATGGAATAGTCAGGTCATTGGGTTAACCATCCACCATCACCAGGAAGGTGTAGGAGGACCCGTCCACCAGGGCCGTGTTGCGGCGGATCACCAGGTTAGCCGCTGAGGCACCTGGTGGAATAGTCAAGTCATAGGAATTGTTCGGAAATAATTAAGGGGAGTAATTTCATGGTGTGTGTGAGTGATCTTGCCTAATTCAATCGGTCAAACAGGGGGAGTTACTCTGCCTTCAGGTAGATCCCCAGCTCTCGGCTCGTGTGTTTGATTAGACTTACATCACTTAGAACACTGTGCGACATTTTAAAATTGATGTCATTTATATTTTTACGTCACATTTTGCATGTTCTCTCAGTTTGCGGATACTGGCCGCCCCTCATTTTTCTAAAATAAATGTTTGCAAGTCGCTGACTCGCATCCTGCGGTTTGAAGCCTCAACGCCATTGTTGCAATGGTATTTGACCGAGTAATGGAGGTAAACAATTCTAATTCTCACAAAGTGCTCTCCCCTAGTTTTTTTTCTCCGAAAATAGTCTATTGGGTTAACCATCCACTGTCACCAGGACCGTGTTGCGGCGGATCACTAGGTTAGCTGCTCATTGGGTTAATCAATCAGTAGGCCAATCTACTAGTCAGTCAATCAACCAACCATTTGATCAATCAATTAACCACCCAATCATCGATCAATCAACAACTGAAAGGTTTGCATGTGGCATTATTATGTTGGATGTGCGTACACTTTGCTACAGCGATTGCTAGGTGGATTGTTGAGTGCGTTGACCAAAGCTATATCAAACGAATTATTGAATGCTAAGAAAATGGTTTGCCAAACGGCAACAGGCTTTTAACAATTAGGGATTTTTTTTCACATTCTTATAGAACTTAAAGGGAAAAGAACCGATCCCAGGGATCGGGTCTTTTTCGTCAGAAAAGCTCTGCCTCGCGGTGGCTCACTCACTCGCACAACAGGGAACAAAGAAGGGCGAACCGTCTCTCTTGCCAGCTGTGATTCAAATGCAGCGCCTGCTCAACGCCTCCCCTCTTTTATACTCCGGCCGTGCCTTTAAGATCTAGGCTAGTGACTGCAGTAGCTTAGATAGGCCTTGCAGGCGATTTACATATAAGTAACATCATTAGCTTACTGAAAAGTAGTGATTGTGTTCACGTAGGAATCATCATTTTAATGCGTCATCTCACCATCAACTTGAGATTTTAAAGAGTAAATCTCACGCATGGTTTTCGATTCTTCTTCTTCTTCTTCGATCGCTCAGACAGTTTCCTGTCAATAATGAGCGCAGATGCGTCATGCTGCCATTATGCACCTAACTAAAAAATAGTTAGGCCCAGCAAGTCCGACTTCGGTTGGAGGAAATCTTTTTGAAAGTGTTTCGTGAAAAAAGGCAGAATGGACCTGTAAGGCAGAAAGATAGTAGATGACAGTAAGCAAAGGGAAAAGGCAGAGTCAAAGAGAGTGATAGATTAGAGGAAGCTACAAGCACAGAACTTCCAGAAGGTTGGGGAACTATTTATACAAAAGACCCCCCGGCATCCCCACAGGGGGGGGTAGATTCTAGGGGGTGATTTGAGAGCTCTAGTGAATATGCTCAATCTGTACATTTTCAGAAACCCAGCCAAACACACGTACATAGAGGAACACTTGCAATGGTTTACCTGTGAAGGTGTCAGCAGACCCAAGGGACACGGTGGTCCCCCCGTCTCTGGTCACAGACCAGGTGTAGATGAGGTCTGAGCCCGACCCTAGCGCACCCCCCCCCCCCCTTTACCAAACACACAAACTTGCAATAGTTTACCTGTGAAGGTGTCACCAAACCCAAGGGAAACGGCTTTCTCTACAGAAACTAAACAAGAGATCTCCCCAGCGTTTCATGGCTGCAGTCAGACAAACCCCAACCGGCACAGCCTGAACCTACCTGTGAAGGTGTCAGCAGAGCCAAGGGAAACAACGGTCCCTACAGAAACACTTAGAGATCTCCCCAGCGTTTCATGGCTCCAGCCAGGCCTATCCGGGTCCGGCCACCGTAGCAGTCCCTGGGGACAAACCCCAACCGGCACAGCCCCAACCTACCTGTGAAGGTGTCAGCCGAGCCAAGGGACACGGCGGTCCCCCCGTCCTTGGTGACGGCCCAGGTGTAGGTGAGGTCAGAGCCGCAGTTCTCGCAGTAGGCGGACAGCACGGTGTGGTAGTTGGTGCTGATGCGGTAGTCTCCCCTGGACTGACACGACAGACACTCCACGCCCACGGACAGCACAGGGGGCGTGCTGTGCCAAACCTCCAGCTGTCCACAGAGACGGGAGCTTTCGTCATGGTACAGTGGAACCTCACTAATAAGACCCCCACTAATACGACTCCCTGACATGACCAGAACATTTTTTACCGATTTAGTAGTTTATTTATATATCCCACCCTTAAACACAACTGACCCTTGTTTCCAACTTCTACCATCTATGATTGCGTACTCACTGTCCCCAACCTCTCTCACTTCATCCCCCCCCCCCCCTTGATTTGTGTTCACAGCCTTGCTCTTTGGTTTCAACTTTGTTGTATCATTTACGCGTTGGACTGTAGAGGGGAAGTATTGTTTTTATTTTGATCTTGATGGTTTTTTGCTCCTTCTGTTGCCTGCTTTTTGCTATATTTGATGTTTGCTGTTTAATTGGTTGTCTGTGTTGATAAAGGCATATTCGCCGAAATATCCAGTAGTTTTGTTTTGTCTCTTGTGAATAAAATAACGTCACTTTGCACTTGTCGTGTAGGTGTTTGCTTGTATATATTTATGGTTTATTTATTTTAATAATTTGTGAAGCGCCGTTAGCTCAAGAGAGAAAGGGAGCTCTATAAATGTTAGTTATTATTATTATTATAGATGGGGGGTAATTCACATCCATGGTCTCTGTTCAAACTGGATTTTCTTTCTTTTATTTCCATGCTTTCTCTCACTTTCCTTTTTGCGAGTTGATGTTCTGTTGCAAGTATGTTTGTTTGGAAACTGTTGGTGTGGTGTCATCATCATTTCTCGTGAGGCCACACAACACCAGCCCACAGAAATCCAACTCAGTATGGGTTGACGAAGGGCGGCAGTAAGCTGGCCAAACAATTCCCAAGGTATTGTTTTTCTTCTTTTTCTTTTAGTTCATTTTTTTATGGACCCTGAGTATTAACCACAGAAAATATGAACACACCATAGTTGGAAAGTATAATATCTCAAATGTTCATACTGATCAACAAAGTCAAATTGACTACATGGTGAACGCCAACAGCAGACAATGCTGCAGTTGTTTTTATGTTGTTTATTGTCCCGTCAACAGCAATGGTCTTCTCAGAACACTGCAGTCACAATCAATCAGAGCATGGAAATGAAGACAGATAATGCTGCAGTTGTCTTTATGTTGTTGATAGTCCCTTCAACAGCAATGGTCTTCTCAGGACAATGCCACAGTCACAGACTTACAATCAATCAGAGCATGGGAATGAAGACAGATAACTTCAACAGCAGTGGTCTTCTCAGGACAATACCACAGTCACAATCAATCAGAGCATGGGAATGAAGACAGACAATGCTGCAGTTGTCTTTATGTTGTTTATAGTCCCGTCAACAGCAGTGGTCTTCTCAGGACAATACCACAGTTACAATCAATCAGAGCATGGGAATGAAGACAAACAATGCTGCAGTTGTCTTTATGTTGTTTATAAATCCGTCAACAGCAGTGGTCTTCTCAGGACAATACCGCAGTCACAATCAATCAGAGCATGGGAATGAAGACAGATAATGCTGCACTTACAATCTGAGTGGCGGTGCCGGCAGCCTGGTTCGATGCAGGCAGGGTGACGGTGAGGGTGACGGAATAGGAGCCAGTCACCATACTGCTGACACACAGCGAGCTGTTAGTGCCGGACACAGCACTGAAACAGCCGCCGTTTGCCGTCACCTGCACAAAACGGGAACAAGATAGACTTAACCCTTTCACCGCCAGACATTTTTCAAAAACTTGCCATTACACTTACCTGGGTAGAGACAGAAATATGTCTGTAATATTGGGGATTCCTCTGTGACATATTTAAAGCAAGGCCTATCCTTACCTCCCAAAATTAAGAGAATAGGGTCTTGGGATAACAGACCCTGATTTGATGCGTTTTAGTAACATGGGTGTTAAATCATTGTGGTGCAAAAATGCGACGTTGGCAAAAGGGTTAATAGTGAACACAATGAAATAAAGGTGGATAAATCTCCATTGAAGGCACACAGCTCCCCCGCCAAAGCCGCCTAGCTCTGTGAAGATAGGTACAGAGAGACAAACCCAGAAACGTCCCTAACCTTTAGCACACTGCATTTTTCTCCGACGTTCCATACTCTGCCACTGCATTCTTTTTGAGGCAGTGAAAAACGCCCACACCCACTTGATTGAAAATGCTGTAATTTTCTCCACTTGCTGTGTGCAAAACTCTTCAAAATCTTTCATAAGAATGGTGGGTAAAGAAAGCAAGGTACCTGTGAGAGGGAAAACTCCAACGTTTCGTGCCTTAAGCACTTAGTCATAAAATGAAGACGGCAAACAAAGTTGACAGGTTGTAGATTTTCTCATCTTCTTCAAAATCTTTATTGTCATCGTAGATCCGTCTACCAGACGCCCGAACCCTTCAATGGATCAGCCCTGAAAGTGGCGAGTTTTTTTACTCGTCATGGCGAGCGAAAAACAAAATTGGCGAGTTTATAATTAACTTCACCCGCCAAATGCAAGTGGGCAAGAAACGATGTTCTTTCTCGCGCAAGATTCCGTTCCAAATCCATGTTTTCCCACGCACCGGAAATAAGATACGCAATCTGCGTGCTCGCCAGCCAGTGCATGTTCGAAAAAGGTCTGAAAAAGGAGAGTGAACAAGCCTGGTTCAAGCATAGACATGTGGTAAGTTCTCCGTCTTATTTTCCATACTGTGGTTTCTTTACCAAAAATGTGTAGTTAGTTTGGCAGGTAAAACTTTTGGTTTGGCTGGTAAAAAAAAAAAGTTACCAGCCAAAGGCTGGTGGACAACATTTTCTACTTTCAGGACTGTGGATATAAAAGAATCTCACCAGCTGGCACGCCCAGGCGTAGACCATTCCTGAGGAGTCCCCGTCGGGGTTGTAGGACAGCGCGCCGTCCAGACACACGGGGGACGCCCCGTCCACCTGCCTCCACCCCCCGTGACTGATGACCGCCGCCAGGGGACTGGACAGCACCGTCAGGTTGTAAAGCGCCTCCTCAGCCACCGGCGTGTTCTCGTACCCCAGCGTGTAGTGCACGCAGAAGTGATCCTGAGGAGAGAAACGTGGCACAGTGGTTAACCCTTTCACCGCCAGCCATACTTCAGCCCCCAAAAATCCATTAAATTTACCTGGGTAGAGAACAAAATCCATCTGCAGTATTGGGGATTCTTCTGTGACGTATGTAAAATAAGGTCTAACCTTACTTCCCCAAACTAAGACAATAGGTTCTTTGGGTAATAGACCCCAATTTGATGCCTTTTAGTGACATAGGTGTTCAATCACTGTGGTGCTAAAATGCGACTTTGGCGGTGAAAGGGTTAAGATCCCCCCATCTGGATACCGGGAGTCTTTTGTATAAATCAGACCTGTTTACTTCCTACACAAGTCTTAGAGTACCGTATTTTTTGGATCATTAGGCGCTGCTGTGTATAAGGCGAATAGGGCAATTTTCAAGAAAAATCTGACAAAATCCAAGTAAAAGGTGCCCTCGTTTATAAGGCGATACACACCTCGCAACAGAAAATTGAAGTTTGAAGCCCGTAAACGTCCTGTAAACGATTACCGACCGCCATTTTTGTTGTCGTAAACAAGAGTTGGCTCCCTTCTCAAATAATCGAAACTTCCGTTTTTGCGACTTCCGGTTATTGTGTTTGGCCAATTCTTCGCGAAAACTGGTAGAATTATGGCATTTTAAGCTCTACAATGATGCTTATTAATCCAATGAAGGGTTGTGGCATCTGTTGGATGGTATTTCGGACGATAACAGGGATTGTAAGCATTTTAACGCGAGTATTCGTCGTATCAGCGACTCGCTACCACTTTCGATGTTGTGACTCACAGTAGACTGTACCGAGTACGGCAATCGTTGCCTCTCTTCTCACGATTTTGTTCACTTATAGGGCGCCCTCGTTTATTAGGCGCATAGGTCGAAATTGGAGAAAAAAATATCGCCTTATAGTCCGAAAAATACGGTAGTCTGGCTAGCTGAAATGGTAGTATTGGTTCAAAAAGTGGATTTTTATTCAGTAAACCATCAAACAATGTGGACTCAAAATGAGTAATAATCAAAAATTAAAGAGAATTATTTTCAGTTTTGAAGAGTAGTAGAGGTCAAAATTGAGTAGAATACTACTCGAAAAGAGTAAACAGGTCTGATAAATAGATACCCCACCTTCTGGAAGTTCTGTGCTTGTAATTTCCTCTAATCTGCTATTCTCTTTGACTCTGCCTTTTCCCTTTGCTTTCTATCATCTACTGTCTTTCTGACTTAATTCTCCTGCCTTTTTTCAAACACATCTTCCAAATAATTTGTCTCCTTTACGCTCCTCCCAAATCAGATTTTGTCGGCTGAATGCAGCGGGGAGACCAGTGAAAACTAAAAAACAGACACATAATTATGTACCTTACCCATTATGGCCATATGTCCTAGGAACGCAGAAGAAGTAGAAGTGTGTTTGACAGCTGATTTCAATGCGTGACTGCAGGGCGAGTGACCCGGGTTCGAACCCCGGCCTCCTCGCCCCCTTTCTTTCTAGTTCGACAGGAAAATCGAACTGAGCGTCCAAGTCCTTCAGATGGAGACTTAAAACCTAGTCTAACCTGTGAGCTTTATGCACGTAAAAATCCCGCAGCAGTTAAAAGCCGGCAAGGGCAGGGAGGAATCCCGCTGCCTGGTACAACCAAATTGATAGCTAGGTTTTATAAGTCTGCCCCCACTCTCTCCTCCCCCCTCCCCCCAACAAAAAAATGGGAAGGCACTGCGCTTGCGGCGACGCGCTCTCCGGGAGAGAGCAGCCCTAATTTCGCAAAGACAAGTCTCTGTGACAGGAATATATCAAATACCAGGAGTAGAGTGGCACAATGGTAGCGCGTTCGCTTCATGTCAAGTAAACCCAAGTTCGAACCTGGGTACAGGGGATTTTTCCTCTCACTTTGCACTTAGGCCTTGCGGGGTCTGAACGTGGAGTCTTTCAGATGAGACAATAAACTGAGGTCCCGTGTGCCCATGCACTTAGCACACGTTAAACCCAGTGGCAACGAAAAAGTTGTCATTTGGTCAAAATGTACCCCCCTCCCTTCCTTCATCATTCACACAAAAAATCGCATGCAAGTTGTTGTTTTTTAAATTGGGTGGCGCGCCTCTGGCTTCGACGCGCTCTCCAGGTGGGAGCAACCCGAATTTCACAGAGACGCCTCTGTGACTATAATGTACCTAACCTAAATAGCAAAATACCTCCGTCGTGGGCAGGGCCGATAGAGGCAGGACCAACGTGGGGCTGCCCGTCTCCACCCCGGATAGGCTGAGGGCAGTCGCGGACGACGCGAGTGTGCAGTCCGAGGCGTTGTGGATCCGCCAGCTGTGTGTGGCTGTGTACTGGGCGCAGTCCTTGTAGTCCACGTACACGTCGAACACGGCCGTCTGGGAGCGCAGCACGGAGCGTTCCGTGGTGGTGCCCACGGGCGTTACAGAGGGAAGGTTGCACTGGAGGTCCTGGACCATGAAGGTCACCCTCACCTGGTCCCCGGGGGACAACAAATACGTGTGGGTGAGCAAGTGAGAACGTGAGGTTTCGTTTAACTCTAGGTTCACTTTTAATTCAGCACTTTTCCCCCAGGGGGTCTTTCGTAAAAATAGTTCCCCCACATTCTGGAAGTTCTGTGCTTGTAACTTCCTCTAATCTGTCACTCTCTTTGACTGTGTCTTTTCCCTTTGCTTTCTATCATCTATTATCTTTCTGACTTATTAGCCCCATTCTCCTGCCTTTTTTCAAAACACATCTTCCAAATAATTTTTCTCCTTAGAGCTCCTCTGAAATTGGAATGTGTCGGCTGTATGCAGCGGGGAGACCAGTGAAAATTGAAAACCAGACACATACGTACCTTACCCATTATGGCCTGGGAACACAGAAAAAGAAGAATTCAGCATTTTTACAATCAGAACTGAAGATTATTGTGGAAAATTTTCCACCATTCCTATTTAATACACTTTATCAAACTTTCACCAATGTTTTGTCATTTTATATTTAAACAGTTCAGACCTTCAACAACAAAAACAAAATCTATATGCATGAACAGGTGAGTTACAACCATAATCTTGCTTAACTCTCTTAAGCGGTGAACGTTCGCGAACGTTCAGAAAAAAATGGGATCGGAAATGCCGAGAACGTTCAGGAAAGTACGGATTCCACGTGGCCGGTTTGGGCGCTTCCATTTTGTTTCTATCACATGGCAGTCACGTGAGCGCTTCAGCCTTGCTTTCGCTACAGATTACACTTCCGTCCTGTTGCTTGGAATGGCTTCTAGGCCGATTGGTTTGAAACATGAATTTTTTTTTAATTAGTGACCGACTTCGGCATTTTCCAATATGGATGACGAACAGTTATGGCGTCCATTGACTGAGGAAAGCGATGAATAGTCGTATTTTTGTGAAAGATGGGACTTATGAGATCGCGAAGTGATGAGTAAGGAGTGTATTCTGACCTATTTCGTCAGTGAGCTTGTTTTTGTTCGATCGATGCGAATTTTTGAAGTCGTGTTACTGACATCGGCATTTTCCCCGACGTTTACATCATGGATGATGAATCGTTATTGCATCCACTGAGTGATGACAACGATGAAAATTCCTTTTTTTGTGAAAGATAGGAATTATAAGATCGTGAAGTGAAAGGGTAAGTGAATGATTTTGATCTACATTTCCATTTCAGTCGTCTTAGGCTTCACCAGTCTGCAAAAGTAGGCAGCGAATGCAGTTTGCGAATACACTTTGGCATTTAGATTTTTTTTGTGGAGCCATGCATCCCCATAACATCTTGAAATTCATTTTGCAAATCAGACAGGCAACACATTCAAAACAAAAACAAACAAAAAAATCTGCTACGGTATATTTTGTATTTTATTATTTTTCTGACGCTACCCCCCCTTTTGTACGGAGTGACGTCCCTTGGACTTGGATTTTAGAGGTGATAGAGAGCACAGTGTCAGGCACAAGAGGGTTAATTGAGAACAGTGTACAGTCACATGCAATGATTCATTTGCAGAATTTCCAATGAAAGTACATGCATCCAGAATAGTCATGATCATCGTTTTATTTGCAATAAAACAGCTTCAAAGCTTTCCATTTATCGTGTTTCTTTGCGAAAAAGCACTGATCTAAGGGGAAAAAAATTGAGACGAAAAGAAAAAGATTCAAAGCCAAAAAAATCTGACCTGTTCCTGGCTGATGTTGTTGGCAGCGGTGACGTTCAGCTCCACCTGTTGGGCCAAAGCGAAGGAGGCGACGTAGGACGGCGTGTTGGTCCGGTACTGCAGCACCCCCGCACCGGTGTTGAACTGCCAGGTGAACTCGGCACCCGTCAGGTGATCCCCGCTGACCACGAAGGTCACGTTCTGGTTGGTGAAGATGTAGTTGACGGGAGGATCGTCGATGCGAACCGCCAGGTTTTCGATGGCGTCCTGTACCTCTACCGTACAGGTCAGCGTCTCCTGGGCCACCTTAATAACAATAATAATAATTTTGTTTATATACAGTGGAACCTCCCTTATAAGACTCCCTCCCACATAAGACCTACTTCTCTGAGACATTACCCTTCTTTGTAAGTATTAAAATTACCTCCCTCATAAGACCTCCCATTATAAGACTCCCTCCCACATAAGACCTACTTCTCTGAGACATTGCCCTTCTTTGTAAGTATTAAAATTACCTCCCTCATAAGATCTCCCATTATAAGACTCCCTCCCACATAAGACCTACTTCTCTGAGACATTGCCCTTCTTTGCAAGTATTAAAATTACCTCCCTCATAAGACCTCCCATTATAAGACTCCCTCCCACATAAGACCTACTTCTCTGAGACATTGCCCTTCTTTGGAAGTATTAATATTACCTCCCTCATAAGACCCTCCCTTAAGACCTCCCATTATAAGACTCCCTCCCACATAAGACCTACTTCTCTGAGACATTATAAGACTCCCTCCCACATAAGACCTACTTCTCTGAGACATTGCCCTTCTTTGTAAGTATTAAAATTACCTCCCTCATAAGACCCCTCCCGTATAAGACCTCATTTTGGATGATTTTTGAAGGTCTTATAAGGGAGGTTCCACTGTATAACGCAATAATACATTGAAAATGCTCTATGCGCTTTACAGTAAGACGTAAAGTGTTGAAATAAAAATGAATCATCAAAATTTATGACGAGTAACAAAGGCACAAAAAGAGCATCGCTCAAAGAAGAGCACTCTGCAGTTACTCATATTTACATGTTACGTGATATCAAGGGAAATACACATACACACAGAGTATTGATATAAAAAAAACCCACTGAATGAAAGGCATTGAAGAGAATACACCCACCGATATGCTACGAAAAGACCCTTCTCTCGTGCTTTCTTTCCACCTCTCTCTCTCTTTGTCCTACACACACAGACACACACACACACTCACTCGCACATACACAAACACACACACACAGACAGACAGACACAGACAGACACACACACACAGACAGACACACACACACACACAAACACTCACACACACACAGACAGACAGACACACACACACAAACACTCACACACAGACAGACACACACAGACAGATGTAAAACTAAAGAACGAAGACACACACACACACTAACACACAGACACTCTCACACACACCCACACCCAAACACCCACCCACCTTGTTCCCGGCCAGAATGTGCACGGGGTAGCTGCCGGAGGTGGGGAACACCAGGGACAGGGTGGGCCCCAGGGAGGTCTTGTTCTGCGTGGGCAGCTGCACGATCCAGGAGAAGGAGATGTTGGTGCCCTGGGCCTCCGCGTGCAGGCTGGAGGACACCACGCTCTGCTGGGTCACGCCGCAGTCCAGCATGTGCAGGCCCGTCACGGGGTCCTGGACCTCCACACTCACACGCTCCTCCGCCGAGCTGACATTGTTGAAGGCCTCCACCTTATAAGGCCAAAAACAAAAACAGTTGTGGTTAAGGTAACATGGCCCCAAAAAATAGGACAGGTAGCAGGGCTCCCAATCATCCCGCAAAACAAGGGGTCCCAGGGACTCATTCACTTACAGTATAGAGGGTCCTAGAGGCGGGATAGATGGTCCCAGTGGCATTGTGACTGCCAAAAAGATTTTTTTTAGTGCATCCCTGGGACCCCCTGCACATTCTTTTAGAGGGTCCTTTAGAATATTAGTGCTTCATAGACCCCCTAGACTGGGAGCCCTGAGGTAGATAGGCCCTAACTTCTTTTTTTTTTCAATTTGTTTTGGGGGGAGATCGCTGAGTGGTGTTGAAAAGTCTAGTTCGAAAGGTTCAG